>PVJC01007841.1:0-50205 GCA_004026665.1 Murina feae
AGTTTTAATGGGAGCAAGTGACAGAGTTATGAATGCAATCCAAGTAATCTGAGCCACATCTATTCTTGCACCCACTTAATAGATAAATCTAACAAGATCTGCAGATATAGCTCTGGTTATTCTAAGCTAATTGCTCTTCCAAGTGATAGTTCTCAAATTTTTCTGTATTTCCCGTCCTTTAGCATCAAATTTACATTCATTATTACCCTTCTCATGCATATTTTCTGCAGCAAAACCCATATAATTGGGTATTTCTTTTAGTGGAGATGTTAAATAAATGTATTCAAATGAGTTGGATCAAGAGCATACTTTATTCAGAGGCATTTTCACTCATTTTCACATAATTCCCAGTAAAAAGAATCTTTGGGCACTTGTTATTGTATTGTAGTGCTATTGTATTGGCCTTTCATGCTATAAGCCATCAGAGTTCTCTATGTCATTACATTAAGTCTGACTAATGATAAAAATAAACACCCTCCTATGTTTGGGAATAATTACCACTTTTCCAGAATGGTACAAATGATTTGTAGATGATATGAGATTTTTAACTCTTTGCAAATATTTTATGAAATCACTAAAGATTGGAGTATCATGTGTTAGTAGTTATTTGTGAAAAGTCGCCATTTTATCATGAGCACCAAAGAAAGACAACCTGGTTCCCAAGAAGCTCGATTACCTTTGCAAGAGTGACTTCTTTTATCTATGCGAATTCTTCCTGTTATTGGCGCCATTTCTTTAAAGTTGAGGCCAGTTGTTTTCCCTATGCCTGGCGGGGAATCTACTATTCCTGAGAAGAGAGGCTTTTGTTCATCGTCAAAGGAGGAGATGAAAGATGAAGATCTGCTTTTTTTCTCTTCGGCGTGTTTTTTGGAACTCTGATAATTTCTTATGGTGTCTCCAGAATCTTCAGCATCATTTGTACTGTTTCCTTTCCCAAAATCTATCAAGGAAAGTTATTTTATAGAAGATAATTAAATATGACATTCTATGAATATTACACTACTTATACACCAATGATCTTTTCAATAGTGATGTTCTTTGAATAACTTAATTTCTATAAAATCACCAGAAATGTTGTTCTCTCTCTCTCTTTTTTTTTCTGTTAAAAGTGCTATTTTTTTGTTAAAAAAGCTAATTAAATCAATTTTGTCTTAATTTGGGGAATATTAGATTATCCTAATGAAACACATGATTCTTTTTAAAATTAAAAGATTATCTGGATAATAATAATAGTTTTTTTCAGGGAAAAATAACACTGTAAGGTCACTTGCAGGCTCAACAGATGTCTGCTCAACAGTTAGTTGTATTCTTGAAATCTGATGCATTATTTCTTAAGGAAATAAAAAGGGAGGAGAAATGTGTCCCAATTCTAAAATATCAGCACTAGGCAGCTTGTTGTTTGTTTTTAAATTTCACACCCTGGCATCTGTTGAGACCTTCATACATTGCAAAAGTGCAAACTGGAAGCTCCTTGTGCTAAAGGCTGGCAAGCTGAATTTCAACTGCAGACATCTATGTAATAACCTTGGAATTCTGGAATTTGTTTGTGTAGCATGTTGCAAAGAACATAAAGCTAAATACAGTAATTAAGGTGGGTTTACCAATTACATTATAGCCAATAGTGCCTATTAACTGTTTTATGAAGAAATATCAGGATAATTTCAGCCCTTAAGGTTGTGTTAGAATGTGTACATCAGAAAGAAAACTCAAAGAGACAAATACCAGAGGTTATTTCCATTAGTTTCCTAGGGAGACTGTATAATTCTCCACCTGGTTATAACTAACTAACATACTCTAGAAGGTATATCAGTTTCTAGAGAAATGGTTGAGAGAGTGTCTCTATCTGCAGTGACTATTTGTGCTTGCTTTGATTGTTATAGAAGGCAAAAGGAACTGATTTAAGGCCACTCCAGAGACACTTCCAATTGTTTTTTAAAATTCCCATATGATGTAGAAATTAGAGATTTTTTCTTTATTTAAAAAATCACGATTTAAAATATTAGAAGCCAGAAAAGCAACCCAGTGTAAAAATGAATAGGGTTAAAAAGCCAGCCTCATGTAAACTTGTTATTAAGGAGTCAATTAAAGTTAAATATAACAAAAGGGGATAGCTCAATTCATTGTCCTTAAGAATTCACACTTGCTCAGTGACTTCATTTTTGCTGAGAAGACCACAGACCTTTCTGAGCTCAAGTACTGTAGACATCATTGATCACTCAGTGTCACTTGTTTCTCTATTCAACCATTAATCTAATTGTTGTAAGTATTTCCATCAGCTCTTCCTACACAAACCCTCTTTCCTCCAGAGACACTGACACAGCCTCTTCAAGCTTCTGAACTTCATTCTTGTAATTTCTTCCTGTTTTCTTTGATTGTTAACTTCTCCCCTCCTGGAAATTTGATCAACATTCCCCATTTATGAATATACTAGGGGCCCGGTGCACAAAAATTTGTGCACTCAGGGGGTCCCTCAGCCCAGCCTGTGCCCTCTCACAGTCTGGGACCCCTCTGGGGATGTCCACCTGATGGCGTGCCTGGCCAGCCTGGGTGAAGGGCTGATGGCTGTTTGCAGGCTGGCCAAGCCCCCCAGTGGGAACCCTTACCCCATTGGGTTGTGGCCAGCGTGGGTCAGGAGATGAGGGCCATTTTCAGGCTGCCCACAGCCCCTTCAGTGTTTGAGACCCTAGTGGGGTACCTGGGCAGCCTGGGTGAGGAGCTGAGGGCCGTTTCTAGGCTTTCAGGCTGCCCACAGCTCCCATTGACCCAATGTCCCAGTGAGGCTGGCTGGAATCAGGTTTCTGAGGTTTATTTATCTTCTATAATTGAAACACTGTTGCTTTGAGCCGAGGCCTAGGCAGGTAAGGAAGCCTCCTGTTTGTTTCAGCTCCCTGGCTTCTATAATTGAAACATTGTTACTGTGAGCAGAGGCTCAGCCAGCCTAGGCAGACAGTTGCAACAGAAGCCTGCTGTTTACTCTAGCTCTGTGGCTGCCGGCTGCCATCTTGGCTAGGTTAATTTGCATACAGCCATTCTGATTGGCTAGTGGGTGTGACTTGGCTGGTGGGCATGGCTTAGGAGTCCTGGAGAGATTGTTAATTTGCATATTACTCTTTTTACATTAGAAGATAATTTTGTTTCTCAAGAGATAATAGTTTCCAATTGTAGGTTGATAGATGTTTTTTAAAAAAAAAAAGCTTCACTTTCCTAAATTATCCTCATACCTGCCAAGTGAATTGCATGTTTGCTGCTGCTAAGTAAATCTTTGTGCAGTTTGACCACCAGGGGTGTTTGAATTAGCTTTTCTTTTAAACACCTTCAGAGTATCTTTTCTGGCAGAATCAAATGCAGACTGATTTAACCATCATTCATTTGGCTTTACTCTAAGTATGAAAATGCTAACATTAATATTTGTGTTGAAAGTAGCTTAAAAAGGTTGAATCACTCTGTCTCTTTGGCTTGAGAAGTCTTGGAAGGCTTCTGTTGATTTTTAAATCCTCACATATCACCAGTAAAATGTCCTTGTTGGACTTGCTACATGAACCTCAGTCTTTGTTTACTAATTTATGGTCTAATTTTGGATGCCTAGGGACAAATTCATCAGTTAAACTATATTGTTAAATTGAATTGTAATTTGCTGATTTCTACTCAGGTTAAGTATTTACAAAATGTGGTGAGTGAGGGATTATTATTTAGTTCTAAAGTGAAATGGAGATTACTTCATGTCCTTGGTATCTAAATCCTTTAGCAAAAATTCCATGTAAAAGCAGGATCATGAAAGAAGAAGAAATCGTTTGATAGCTTTGAATTGTTCCACTACTTAAGGAGAATTCCTCCTCCTTTATTTCCATGTTTCTTGCCACCTGATAGTCAGCCAACTGCCTCCCGGAATGCAGACCATCTGAATGATTTCTTTGATGCAGCTTGTCTGCAACAACAATTTTCTATTCCCTACTAAATAAATCACAGCTTCATCTTCTATCATCTATAATGGAAGTGGAAATGACAATCCATTTGTGGGCTGAGGCTGGAGGTTGGCTGATAGAATACATGAAATTGGCCTGAAATACATTCTAGTGAGCTTCTAGGTGCCTTTAGATTTTGATGGCCTATTTCATTTCTGCCTTATCTCAGTTACAGTGGATTATTTGATGGCTATTAAATAGTATTAGGTACTACTTTTTTCTTAATGCTACTTTTATTCTACTTAGAAATATTGTTCCAAAGGCATTGATCTGAAAGTGTTTAACATTTTTCTCTTTGCTAGCAGTGAGATTGTCTAATCACTATTTACCATCATTTTGAAAAGAAAAAATTTTGCCTGTTTAGCTAAGCCTCAAAGTTTCTTTCTGATTTAGATGACTGAAAACTATTTTTAAAATCTTTTGTTTCTGCAGGCTCACAGTTCATCTTTCTTTCCTTCAGAGGACACAATTCTAAAGCATTTTGTGGTTGGTCCTGTGGTGTCTCGCTGTGTTCAGAATGACTTGAACAGCACAGAAAAAGCGTGTCCAGATGGATTCTCTCTCTCAGATTAATTACTGTTTTCATCCATCAGACCCAACAAGTAGATCAACTTCTGGACAAAGAAGGATATTTCATGCACTCTCTCAGCATCTAAACTTTAGATTTCTTACTGGTAGCAATTTTGACAAAAAACTGAGCATTTTCCAGGCAGATGCAGTTTAAAAATTGATTTCATTGGAAAATTGACCTCTAAACTATATTGTTTCCTTAGATTTCAAGTACCTTAGTTCTCCAGTTTCAAAGAATCAAGACCAGTATCATTTTTTATGTACAAATAAAAGATGAAAATTTTTAAAAGTTGAGATAAATATACACTTATATATTGCTGAAATGGATGAGAGATCATCACTATTTGTTATTAGAGAAGATATTCCAGAGATGCCAAAGCATAATACCAACATATTTAAATGCTTAATCTAATAAAATTATAATTATACTTATGCCTATTCTCCAAAAAGAAGTTTATCAATGTATATATTTATTCCTTACTTCACATTATGCTAAGGAGCTTACATTTAAAAAGATGCATCTTTAAAAGAATAGGTATAAAGAGAACCTCTAGCAAGTCGACTTAAACAAATAGAAGCCTAACGTATTGAATCGCATAATGTGTTAGTTACTTCAATAACTTTCATAGAAGTTATTTTATTTTGGAGAAACACTTTCAAAGCTTACTGACTTTTGGATGACCCTGTGAGATCATTAAGCCACTATTACAAAGAGAGAGTTTATTCCCAAATAAATGAAATGCCAGGTGTGATGAGCTCAAGATACTTCCACTCTCATTTTTTGGGACATGACATGTTTTCAGCTGAAATATATAGAAATGCCTGCCAATTTTAATAAAAATTATATGGGTAGGGAAATGAGAAAACTGCAGCCTTGCTTCCCTATTCTTATGATGTGTACATAATATGTCTTACAATGGGTTCCTGTTTTCAAGGGAATGTGTAGTACCATTTAAGTCCAGTGACAAGAGGATGATGAACATTTTGTTTTACTTTAATTTCCACTCTTTTGGTTGGCATGGGCACATCATTAACAGTATTTTGATTATATCCCCTTGTCTATGGGATCTGTTACATTGCTGTTCTCATTGGTTTATTCTCTGACAAATGATTATTTATTCTTTAAATCAATTATTAGTAACAACTTTGATACTAAATTTTCTGTCCCTGGAAAGAGTTGAGCAGACTATTTCAAATATTTAGTCACAAAAGTGCTATTGGTAAAAAATGTGTGTGTGTGTGTGTGTGTGTGTGTGTAGTTCATTTGCCATTATACAGGTGGAGCATACATTCTATTATATTAATAAATTTTGTGCACAGTCAGGGTGTGGGGGTCCCTTAGCCCAGCTTGCACCATCTCCAATACAGGACCCTTTGGGGGATGTCTGACTGCCTCTTGCAATCTGGGACTGCTTGCTCCTAACTGCTCACCTGCCTACCTGCCTGATCACCCCTAACCACATCTGTCTGACTGCCTGATTGCCCCTAACTGCTTCCCTGCTGGCCTGATTGCCCCTAATCGTCTCTGCCTTGCCCTGCACCCTGAACCCAGGATTCCTTCCTCTAGCCAGTTGCAGGCACCCAAGATTCAGGTTTCCCTCCATCCAGCCAGCTGCAGGCACCCAGGACCCAGGCCAGCTTTGCCTGTGCCGGCCATAGCCACAGGGAACCATGGGCAGGCGGCTTTGCATGGGCCACAGCCGCAAACATTGGCACCAAGGACCATGGGGCAGGTGGCTTGTCCTTCTCCTAGGCCACAGGTACAGGTGCAGCCATTGGCACCCAGGACTGTGGGGTGTGTGGCTTATCCCTCTCCAAGGCCTGGCTGGTCCCCATTCCTCTCTTGTGAGCTCGTTTGTGCCTGGCTGGTCCCCATGCCTCTCTCCCCAATGTTGAGTGTCTGAGCCATTATGATATTATAGCATGAGGGCATGACAACCATTTGCTTATTAGCCCTTTATTATATCCTTGTGCATGTTCTCAGAAGATAAAAAACATTAGATAATTTACGTTGGTATAAAATATAAACAATATAAAAATTTAAAAGCAATATTCCCCATAACCCAATGGGTCATAATGACACACTCTGAGGTATGCACAATCTGATCTAACTTTGTAAACTCCTTAGAAAATATTTTCTACATGTTCTTACTGGCTGTACCTTATTTACTTCTCTTCTACCCAACCATATTATCAATGCTTAAGCTATTGTTACAGATAATGAAGAATAAAAATAAATCTTCAATGACCTCTTGAGTGGACACAAGCATTGATAATATGGTTGGGTCAAAACATATCTTCAGGTGAAGATTTTAAAAAATACAAAGAGTCCTCAAATTCAGAACTGAACTGATGGCTCTTTCTTGTCAGGAAATGATTTTATTTTTCCAGAAGAAATGCTAAGCTCCTGAGGACAAACCGCTTTTATCAACAAATTCATTTTAAGAGAGAAGCAATTCAATACGTTAGGCTTCTATTTGTTCAAGTCGACTTGCCAGAGGTTCTCTTTATACCTATTCTTTTAAAGATGCATCTTTTTAAATGTAAGCTCCTTAGCATAATGTGTTAGGCAACATTGGAAGGGAGTGGGGAGAGAGGAGGATTGAGAGAATCTCAGTGCCTAGTCGAGTAGGTATGCAGTGAAGTAGTGCAGGACTCAACCTCTGTCTCTTCCCAATGCCAAACCATGTGTTCTTACCTCTGGTTCTTGATGCATCTGCTGATCAACTCACAGTCAGTGTTCTTTGATATTTGCTTTCAAAGTATTGTTTCACATGAGCAGTAAACGAACTCTAAAATAATCAATGCTTTTCATAGATAGCTTTTGATTTATGTAGCCCCATATCATTCAGCATCAATTATTTTCTGAAAGTTTTTTATACTTATACATTTGTTTCAGATATTGATTCTACATCAGAAAGTATGGAATGGATGGCCCCTTTCAGAGCATTAGATTGGGGTGACAAGGACTAAATTACTTTCAGCAACTTTTATACTTGACTACAGTACCACGGAGTCTTGAAGGCTAGACTAGGCTCTCAGACTCTGGGTAAATAAAGTTAATTATGTTTTTTATATTAACCAAATTGTGCTTACTCACTGAAACACCAAGAAATGTCAAAGAGCTACAGGAAGCCAGACAAAAACCCTACTATCTATAGTTTGAACAAAATGATGTCATAGACTAAGCCTGTGATTAGGGAAAAAGTTTTCAGAATTAATAGAAATGTCCAGTTGCATGAGCACAGTGGAAATTGTGCATGTTCTCAGAAGATAAAAACATTAGATAATTTACCTTGAGAATATGGAATCAAAACAAGATTAAGAGGAGGTTTAATAAATTTTCAACTCTTTGGGGTTCGTTATAATATGAAAAACATTATAAAGCTGCTCTTCATTTCCAGCAAGATCAAAATAAGAGATGATAAAAGATAAAGAATTTAGATTAAGTCTATAGAAGAACAACTTGACAGTCAGAGTTCTGATTTTAGAAAAGTCAACAAGAGAATAATGAAAGACATTGAAAAAAATAAATTATCACCTATCTGTGAATGATTTATTGTTGTGTAATTAGCCACAGGATTCAACAATTACCCTGATTCAACAAATATTTATCAATTCTTCTTTGCTAAAGAAACTTATCGTTTGGTAGAGAAAAAGGACAAATACACCAATAACTACTATACCGGGAAGATTTTGACAATATAACAAGAGGCAAATGCTTTGGGAATTCTTAAGAGAAATAATAACTATATATTTGTGGAAATAAAGAAAGAATTTATGTTGATATGTCTTTAGAGATTAACCTTGACAAAAAATGTAATGTTAGTGGATGAAAAGGTGTGTGTGTGTGTGTGTGTGTGTGTGTGTGTGTGTTTGAGGACAGGGAGGTAAAGTCTGATTAAGATAGTAAGTAATATAAGCAAAAACACAAAAACAATTTACATGGACAAGAGGGCAGTTTAGTTTACTTGAAATGTAGAGCTAATTTAAACTAGTAGATGAATTCCCCTTAGGTGAGAATTCAGAGAGAAGAGGGCCAAAAAAAGAACTTGGATTAAGAAAGCAAAAGGAGAAAGAGAATCAAAAGGAAGATGAATACATTTTATTTTATTAATTCATTAATTTTTTCAACAAATATTTGTTGAACTCTTATTATGCGACAAGCACTGAAAGGTGACTAAATATTTACTACCTTCATGAGGCTTATGATCTAGAGCAGGAGTCCTCAAACTTTTTAAACAGGGGGCCAGTTCACTGTCCCTCAGACCGTTGGAGGGCCGGACTATAGTTAAAAAAAAAAAACAAACTATGAACAAATTCTATGCACATTGCACATACCTTATTTTAAGCAGGACAGGCAGCAGTGGCAAAAACACCCGGCATGTGGCCCGCGGGCCGTAGTTTGAGGATGCCTGATCTAGAGGCAGACAATATCTATGAAATAATGATGCAAATAAACATAGAAGTACAACTGGAATGTTGCAAAAGAGAAGAGCTGATGGTGGAAGGTCAGGTTAAGTAGTGATAGAATGAGTGGTATCAGATAATACTAGAGAGATAGACATAGACCACCCTATTAAGAATTTAGGGAATGGGAAGCTTTTAGAGGGCTTTAAATAAGTGGGTGACATAAACTTAACTACATTTACAATAAAGTCACTAGTTGTCCAGTGTGGAGAATAAATCAGAGAGTCAAGGTAACTTGGGATGTTATTGCAGTATTGCAGGTGACAGATTAGGATATTTTGACTCAGAGTTGTGGCCCTGAAGATGGAAAGAAGTAAACCAAAAAGGCCCTAGCTTGATGACTACATGGAGATGTATTAGAGGTAGCAATAATAAGACTTGTTGCCAGAGCTGATGGAGAGGTTGAGAGAAGGCTGGAGCCTAGATGGCTACATGGCTATGCAGTTGATGGAATGGTGGTGCCATTGAGCGACATAATAACTGATGGAGAGACAGGTGTCCAGGGGGATGTTGTGAGTTCAGTTTAGGAAATCTTGAGTTTGAGCTGCCTTTGAGATCTCAAATTGATGGCTTACTAAGCAGTTGGGTATACTAGCATGAGGTTGAAGCTTAGATGGTCTGGAAATAAATATGCACACTTCCTCTGTGAGAATATCACAAAACCGTAAGCATAAACATAGAATAAGAAGAGAAGAGGGCCCAGGACCATGCCTTGAGAAACTCTAATAACTAATGGCTGAATTTAAAAGATAATAATTTTGTGACTATCTTCAAAGAATTACTGAGAGTAGGAGGAAAACAGGAAGAGTGAGAAATACACAAGAAGAAGAAGGGAATTGGTTCACAGTGATTCTGCCGAGAGGCCAAATAAGGTGAAGACTGGAATGTGTGATGGATCAGCATGAGGCCAGAGTGGAGGCTTCTTCAGGAAAGCCTTCTCCCATCTGCCCAGGCGCAATTAGCAGTATCCTCATTTGGCTTCCCATCGGGGTTTGCTGACTCTGGTTACAGCACCTAATATTTATATTTGAAATAATAGAGGGTTTATCATCTCGCTTTTTCAGGAGGACAAGGGCTGTTTTATGCCATTTGTTTTTTTCAGAGATGGAGTAGCTCTTTAAAAATATGAAATGTTAAATGTATGTTTGTTGTATTTATGAGTAAAACATAAAGAGTAGTTAAAAGGACAGAAAATTCTAGAGAGGATTAAGAATGGCAAGTACCTCAGGGAATACCATATTCTTGCATGTCCTGCATCTGTGAGAATATCATAAAACCGTAAGCATAAACTAAGCACTGAGCCTCTAAGAAGACTCTTCTCTCCACAACATTCTGCTCAGAATTCTGAGGCACAGTTATTCAGCTGTTATTAATTGGCCTCCTTTAAAAAAACTATGCTATTTCTCTCTTTGTGGTGTCCTTGTAGATATCAGATGGCTTTGTTGAATGACATTGCTGATGGCTGTCAATCAGGAACCATATGATTAGCTACTGAATAAGAGCAAAAGATTTGCCTTCCTAAAACCTGAATGAAGTTTCCGCTTGACATCAGATGTATAATGAGCAATTAAATAAAAAGAGCTAATAACCGCATGCTCTACAGTCCAACTTTATAAATAGAATGAATTACCTGTCTCTCCTTCACTATCAAATGATAATTTCCTTCTTCGTAGTTTACAGTTGTCTCCTTCTGAGTCATGCATGGACTGTGATCGTAGTAAGAGATCAGCCTTTGTTAATAGGACATGAAGATAAAATGGAGGGTTATTCAATTTAAACAATGTATTATTAGTAAACTCTGTACTATTTCATATGATTTCAACCACGATGAGACTTAATTATTAGATTGTAGGCAAACAGTCATGATGCTTTGCTTAATGATTATCTCTAAATTATAAAGTAGACTGATAGAATAATTCTAATCATTTCCCATCATATGGGAAATTATGGTTTTAGAAGTTATTTATCAGAAATGTTTGGGGATGATGTTGACAACATTTAGACACTATGTTCCTTCATGTGGAATGTATTTTATGTAACTTGGTAAAGTTAAAATAAAATAATAACAATTTTTAAAATCCTTGCAGAATGTGTATTACTTCAGAGGAAAAAAAAAGAGTAAACGAATTAGCTGTGATATTTAAATTGCATGATAATGATTAGAAGGTGGTATAGCTACACAATGGAATACTACTCAGCCATAAAAGAAGAAAATCTTACCCTTTTTGATAGCATGATGGACCCAAACAGCATTATGCTAAGTAAAGTAAGCCAGTCAGAGAAAGACAAGTACTATGTGATTTCACTTATATGTAAAATCTAGTACTCTTGTGACCTTAAAAATTAAGCTAAAAAGTTTTGCACAGCAAAGAAATTCATCAAGAAAATGAAAAAAAAAAAAAACTAAAACCAAAAACACAACAACCAACCCACTGAATAGGAGAACATATTTGCCAATGATACATTCTGTAAGTGGTTAATATCCAACATTTATAAAGCATTCATACAACTCAACACCAAGAAAGCAAACAATCCAATTATAAAATGGGCAGAGGACCTGAAAAGACAATTTTCCAAAGAGGACATACTGATAACTAATTGTCAGAGAAATGCAAATTAAAACTGCAATGAAATATCACCTCACATTTTTCAGAACAGTTATCATCAATAAATCAGTAAACAACAAATGTTGACAAGGATTGAAGAAAATGAAACCCTCGTGCACTATTGGTAGGATTGCAAATTGGTGTAGCAACTATAGAAACAGTATGGAGGTTCCTCAAAAGGCTAAACATGAAAGTACCTTATGACCCAGCAATTATGCTTCGGGTTATATGTTTAAAGAAATCCAAAACACTAATTGGAAAACATACGCACCTCTACTTTCATTGCAGTGTTGTTCACAGTAGTCAAGATATGGAAGAAACTCAAGTGCCCATTAATGGACCAATGGATAAAGAAGTGGTTGGTCCAGATGGTATGGTTCAATGGTTGAGCATCTACCCATGCACTAGGAGGTCACTGGTTCAATTCCCAGTCAGGGCACATGCCCAGGCTTTGAGCTCAATCCCCAGTAGGAGGCATGCAGGAGGCAGCAGATCAATTTTGATGTTTCCCTCCCATTGATGTTTCTATCTCTTCTTCTCTCTCTAAAATCAATAAAAACATTAAAAAAAAAAAAGAAGTGGTGGTACATATATATACAATGGAATGTTACTTGGCCATAAAAAAATCTTATTATTTGGGACAATATGGATGAACTTAGAGAGTATTAGGCTAAGTAAAATAAGCTAGTCAGAGAAAGACAAATACCATATAATTTCACTTATATGTAGAATCTAAAGAACAAAATAAACAAACAAAACAGGAACAGACTCAGATATAGAGAAAAAACTGAGGGTTGCTAAACGTGAGGAGGGTTGGGTATTCCAGTGAAAAAGGTGAAGGGAATTAGAAGTACAAAATAGTGAAAAAGGAAAAGGAATGTAATGTACAGTGTAAGAAATATAGTCAGTAATATTGAAATAATTATGCATGGTGCCAGATGGGTACTAGAATTATCAGGAGAACACTTTGTAAATTGTGTAATTGTCTAAACATTATGCTGTACACCTGAAACTAAAAATAATATTGAGCGTCTACTGTAATTTTTTAAAAATGAAGTCTCTCACAGTACATGGGAATGACTGTAACTCCAAGAATTAAATCTACTCAACTATTGACTTGAGGATCTTTATTTCCAGAGTGTATATAGATAGCATTAGAATACATTGGCAAGTTTCAAAAGCCCAACATTTTATTTCTAACCAAAAAAAAAAAAAAAAAAAAAAAAAGAATTGGAGTTGGGATTACAGGGTTTTGTTTTTTTTTGTTTTTTTTTGGAAGGGGGAGGATGGAGGAATAACCTAATAATAAATATGGGCTGCTACATAAGTTTTATATTCTTAAAACAATGGTAGATCATAAGGATGTATGTTCATAGTGGAAGAGAGTGAAAGATAAAAGGGCTACACTCTCAAAACTCACTTAAAAAGATTTTATGTAAAATCACTTAAAATATTTTTATTAGACTACATGCTATCCATTCTGAAGTACTAATTTTAATGCAGGTATAAGCCTGATTAATTTTTACCTATGTTATTTGGAAATTGTGTTAAATATGGATATAAAGGGGAATAAGTTTACTTTTTTATTATAAAAAAGACATTGCTAACCAGTGTCTGGTATAATAATAGCTGAGAGAATATTTAACCTCTGTATAAGATAAATTTGGTTAGAGAATTTTAGAATCGCCCATTTCTTACAAATAGTTGTCCAATATAAGCCAAGGCTATTTTATATCAAGTATGCCACCTAAGAGTTCCTAAGAGGTCAGATTTAACTGACCTACTTAAAGTTATTTAATATATTTGAAAGTAATTAGACTAAGTTCATTCTCTATAATTTAGAAATTCAATATTAAGTTGGCTTTTTCTTATGAATATTCAGAATTGATAAAGTGTTGTTATAATATTTTGCTTGACCTTTCAGAGGTATCTGAGCAATCTAAGAATAAAATAAAATGTCAAGAAATAAGCGAACAGTTCACATATACCTTTGCACTCTCATGTCTTAGGTTGAAAGTCAACTCTAGGTTTGTGAGAAAGTGATCAGAAAACTCAGGATACATATCCAGAACCTCTAACAAGTCTTCTCTCTGGATCTTATGCAAATCACAGTATGTTAGAGCTCTTACATCTGCATTAGACTTTCCAGGTTTGGCATAAAGATGAACCATTTCTCCAAATATATCATTTTTCCCTTTAAAAAAGAAAAAAAGAAAATGAATTAAAGAAATCTGAATTTAATGGTTTTTTTTTGGTAAAAATAGAAGGGAACCACTGACTAATCTTTGACCTAAAGATCCTATAAAATAAGAGGTAATATGCAAATTGACCATAACTTCAACACACAAGATGGCAGTCTCCATATGGTCAAAGATGGCCACCATCATGTGGACACAAGATGGCCACCACAAGATGACCAGCAGGGGATGGCAGTTGGGAAGGACCAGGCCTGCAAGGGAGGGCAGTTGGGGGCAATCAGGCCTTCAGGGATGGCAGTTGGGAGGGACCAGGCCAGCATGGGAGGGCAACTGGGGGCAATTGGGCTGGCAGGGGAGCAGTTAGGCATCAATCAGGTTGGCAGGGGAATGGTTAGGGGATGATCAGGCTGGCAGGCAGGAGCAGTTAGGGGCAATCAGGCAGACAGACAGGCAAGTGGTTGGGAGCCAGCAGTCCTGGATTATGGGAGGGTTGTCTGGTTGCCCATTAGGTTGATCCTGCAGGGCAGCCGGACATGCCCTGAGGAGTCCCAGACTTAAGAGAGTGCAGGCAGCTTGGCTGAGGGACACCCTTCCCTCCTCCCCCCATGCACAAATTCCATGCTTTAGGCCTCTAGTTTCAAATATAAAACCCATGACCAACAGACTTTTGAGTAGTCACCTCATAATTACTACTTAGTTTGTTTGCTGAGTAGAATTTGCCTTTTAGTACATCGGTCCTAGTATAAACCCAACTACTTTCTTGTTTTGATTCTTTGGCTAAATAACTAGAAAGCAGCAAATATGGCCTTAGTCTGCTATCTCCCACATTGCTAAAAAAAGGGCCTTGTCATATAGGTGTGGTCTAATTTTGTCAATGCAGAAATATGAGAACGACAATGTGAGTCAGACTCATGAACTTTCTGTCTCAGGGTGGTCTCTGCAGGAGATGCTAAGCATGGGGTTATGGTGGAACACTTTCCCACTTAGAGGACTAGGGGTACAATTTGAACATACACTGTTTCCTTTAGTAACCACTTTTGGATTCTTCTTTAATGAATTTATCCCATTGTTTAATAATCTAGTTATATTTTCTCAACATACAGAGTCATACTTTCTTATCACATGGCCTTTATTCCAAAAGTGTGTCCTTGCTGTCTTGCCAAACCTGGAGTTAATTTAGTGTCTGGCTTCAGATGGGCCTTCCCCATTCCCTCTGCCTGGCCACATGCCACCTGCTGAACAATGCGGGTGATGATGACAGCAGCAACAAATGCTCATTGAAGAATCAGTAGGTGCCAGGCACCGTGTCAATGCTTAGGTGTATTATTTAATTTAATACCCCAAATAACCTCATAAAGAAATTGCTAATTATTATTCAAATTTTATGAATGTGGAAAGAGGATTAAAGAGTTCAATTGATGAGGTCAAGGTGACCTACTTAGATGGGTAAAAGGAGGGAGAGAGGAACTATGAATAAATTCCAGGCATTCGGACTCCAGTCAAAATCTTTACCCACCACTTGTGTTTCAATCCCTGCCAATATTTTCCCTGAATGTCGTGGTCACTCAGATTTTTCTGTCTCTGAATGTCAAGGCACTTAAAAATTGTGCCTGTGAAATATGTACTAAGTAACTATTGATGGATTATTGGTTACATGACTCTTAAAGATCATCAATGGAAGTGCAAAAGAGTACTTGCTTGCATATATACTGAAGCTTCTTTTCATATTCAGAAAAAAACCTCCCTGGATCTGTTAACTCTTTTTCTTAAATATAATTTATTGATTTCAGAGAGGAAAAAGAAGAGATAGAAACATCAGTGATGAGAGAGAATCATTGACCGGCTGCCTCCTGCACACCTCACACTGGGAATTGAGCACACAACCCTGGTATGTGCCCAGATGGGGAATCGAACTGTGACTTCCTGGTTCATAGGTCAACGCTCAACCACTCAGCCATGGCAGCTGGGCTGTTAACTTCATTTTTTTTAGTCAAGGTCATGTATGCCTGACCATGGAAACCATAAAAGATTTTGAAACAATAAGATTCTAAATATTAAAAATATGCTGTAGTGTCTTACCTTAAATGTGAATTGAGTGGGAAGAAATTAGATCCCATGTCTTTATGATAAAAATTGATATTAGAGCAAGTACATTAATTTTAAATAATGCTTAGCTTTTAAAAAATAGAATTAATAATCACAACTTGTGAAGACTTCAGGTGGATTTGGAGACAGAAAAGGAGAATAGCTTCATATTCTTTACAGTGTTGGTACTTAAATATAGGTATTATCAAGGAAAATCCCAGAACTAAATTCAGCCTGGGCTTTGGATTTCAATGAGCTTACATGCATGCGAATGAGCAGAAAGTAATCCAGTCAGCATGCACACTTTAGCTATGTTCACCCTGACTTAATATATTTTTTTAAGAGACCAATTGGACAGCTGACTCTCTTTTCCACCCAAACCAGTTTATTGCTAATTATAATATCCTCACTGCAAGTGCATAGTTCTTTATTTCCTAGGTAACGACTCATGTAATTCCGCAGGTTAAAGTGCATGGCAAACAGGGGAAATACATCAAAACATAAACCCAATTCAACAGGGCATTGGTGCATTCTAGCCTCTAGGCTTACAATATGTACGTTTTATTTAAGGGGAAAAAGGACCAAGCATGAATCCAAATCCTCTCATATAAAAAGGAGAATACTGTCTACTTTCATATAACGGCCATCAAATACCTTCTATCTTCCAAGGACAGAAGAGTGTCATGGAACCGTTTACACATCAGAGGAAAAGTGAGAGTCAAGAGAGGTTAATTTGATTTAAATTGAATTGAAATGAAGCTTTAAAATGACCCATCAGTCTTAAGTTGTACTCATGAATAAATAAAATAAGTCCCTTTTTTCTGTAATTTTAAACTCTGCATCACACCAGCTTGTAACCGACTTTGCCCCCGTCCAGTTCTAAAACACTCACCCAGAATAGCTACTACAATGTCATCTTTGAGGATTTCAATGGAGCCTCTGGATAAGAAATAAAGTGCAGTGAGGACATCCCCACAGTGAACCAGAGTGTCTCCCGGAGGTGCATGGGTGGTCTTAAACTTCATTGCCAAAGCTCTAAGGCAACCTTTACTTGCCCCCCGAAAGGCTTTGCAGTTTTGTAGCAAAGTCTGGTTGAGATGTAGACAAATGTCAGCTTGTAAACATTCTGGGAAACCCTTGAGGACCTGAAGAGAAAAAGCAAAGAGTTTCATACCACAACACACAGGGCACCTTCACCTGAAATAAAATATATTTCTTGCTCACAGAACCGCAGGCATGATAATTGTCACACAGGAGCTCTCACAATCCTTCTGCCTTGCCTACCTTAATGAATACTTGGTTTGCAAAACATGTTAAAGTTTTAACTAAAATACTTGTTCTCTAAATTAACTGCAGGCATTCAGACTCAACACAAGCGTTATCTCGTTAAAATGTAATGCCTACAACATTTCACACTGCTTCTCATTCCCTGTCTTATGTTCTTTAACATCATGCTGTGCACAGATATAATGCAACGTGACAATCAATAAGACATAATTAATGAAAGGCAGTACAATTAGAAAGACAACTTTGTGAAGGAATCTCAAGTCAATTTGGATTGCTATCTCTGGCATATGGATCTTAGTTATAATTAGTAAAAATACAATCCTGAAATAGCCATTGTAGTTGCAAAGGTCATATACCAGAGTGCCCTTAGTTACAGTGCCGGGAATATTTTTTGTTTCATATGCACATTATTAGTACTGAATATTGTGGTAAGCACTGAAAATAGAGAGTGAGAACAGAAATCATACTTTAAATGTCTAGTTTAATTTTTAGAATTGGAAATTGTGCCAGAATTTACAGTGCATACATAAAACTTCTAACAGTGCGACTATTTTGACAGCCTATTCAGTGACTAATTTAAAACTTGTAGAAAACATTAAATAATAGCTTGAGACAAGTGCTACTTAATTTAAACTGAATAAAATTTTATGCTATTTTATAGAATTCCCAGCATTCAGTGGGAAAAGGCACTCAACTTTAACTTCTCTGCACATGTATTTAGCTATTTAGGGTGTCATATGTGGATTTTAATTATCATAATGGCTTTCGGTAAAAATAAATCCATTTATATATGTTTTGGGAGTAAGAGGGGGAAGGCATTATATAGTGCCCAATAATGCAATTTTAGGATTTCCTACCTTTTCGGGTTAACCTATTGCTGTCCAATATAGTTAAAAGTAATCATGAAGTACTTGTATAGATAATTCCAATGCATGTGACCCATACAGGAACTTCAAATTAGATTATATTTGAATTATCTTGCAATTATTATTACTTCAAATATTAAAGCAGCCACAGGGACCCTGGTTCAGTAGAGCCCTGTGCGATGCAATTGGTCAGACTGTCTACGATTATGGTGCAAAAGGACCAAAGAGAGAATCAATGAGAGATCTGAAACACAACCACTATCTCCAATCTTGTCTCCTTCCCTGTAGAGTCACCCACAGAAATGGGTCAAGGGCTTTTTAAAAGACAACCCAGGGAGCATGAGTTCAGGTCACGAGTTTGCCCCAGGTTGATGCTTGTGCAAGTCACTTCATCCATCTGTGTTCCTTTGCCAGAGAATAAGAGCCTTTACAAGACTGCTCGTTGTCCTGCACGCCAATCGTCAGACACTGCTCACTCAGCTCTGCACAGCTGCAGGAACTCAGACTTTTATGCTGAAATTTCTGTGTTATCTGGCTCAGGCCCAAAAAACGAAGCCTTCCTCATCTGAAATCTCTTCCCTTAACTGCAGCGTTCAGGCTTCGTCTACAGACTCCTGACATGTTTCCTGCTTGGATTTCAGTATGGCACTTGCCTAGTCTTGGCCCATTCCTGCCTTTGGGGTTGGAGGCTCCTTCTCCACTGTTTGTTGGGATCCAACAATCCAGCCCCTCTCAGCCTTCTAGGCCGCTGATCCCCTCTACATGTGGAAGCTATTACTAGTACATTGGGTTCCTTGGCGACTGGTGCCAGACTGGAATCAAGCTAGGTTTGGGCACTGTTTCCTGAGACAGGGCCACTTCATTTGGGAGTGTTATAGCAGGAAAAAAACCCCAGTTCACTGGCCTCTGCATATGATGTACTTTTCCTCCCTGAAGTTGTGGCCTCAGCATAACTCTTAGATATCCCCATTCAGATAGAAATGTAGAGAGCAGTACACCAAGTAACAAATTAGATATGCCTATTTTTCTCTTAATGTTTGGCTGTAATAAAGTACAAAAAGGCATGTTATATTTCATGTAAATAGGGGAGATGTTGCTACCATTATAGTAGCTGAAATGAGAATGCTGAACTTGTGGTTGCTATTTCTGGAATTTTCCTGAAATTTCTCAGTTATACTTTCTGAATATAGCTTGGGTACAGAAGGAAAAATTATGCACGTGTGTACACACATGCTTTGAGTTGGAAGGTGCAGATGAAATGGAAGTAGGGGAGATTCATTTCTCTGAGTGTGTTTTATGAGCTATCGAATCAGCTAGGCATGCAGTCCCAATTTCATCCCTTTACTATTTGTGGCTTTGGTTTTTTCTACTGTAAAATTAATAATATCTACTTGACAGGGTTATGCTCACAATTAAATGCAATAATGTGTGTAAATTTTATGTATTGTAAATGTTTAATAGACATTTCACTTCTGACCGTTTACTTCTTCCTTCCTCCCTTCTTTTCTTTCTTTTTGGTCATAAATATTTATTGTTGCTGAAGAACTTGTATGCTCTCTTTAGCTTAAAATAGAGAGATATGACCCCATTTTATTATATTCTTTGGTCTCTGGTGAATAAGAAATTCCCTACTAAATTTTGTGCTCCATTTCCTCAACAGAGTTTAAGAATTCTTTGTCCTCTCATTTCTCTAACTTTTGTTCCCTGTTTCTGACTTGTGTTAAATGTTTTGGCTTACTTGAACTTAGGTTTTCACTGCAAGTTGTCTTACATTCTTTTTGGAATCAGGCAGTTACTAAACTCAATTTACAAGTGTGATCTTGGAATTCCAATATTCTGATAATCATTCACAAATACTTAAAGGGAACTTGGGAAAGTTTTTCGACATCATTCTCTTCTCAAGTATCCTTTTTAAACGTTGCCATCTCCTAACAGTCATTTTATTAGCACTGATACCGATAAGAAAGAACGACCTCAAGTTGGAGGTATCATAGTTTTCCATGGAGAAGCCTTTCTTTGCACAGGAAGGTGATTCACAGATCTTGGCATGAAAGACTTGTCTAGATTAAGTTATTCTCCTGTAGTATTAGCCCTTATCTGATTTTCTTGTCAGTTATATAGATCACTCAAATAAAACTCAATAGAAGGAAGTATTCTGTAATCAAAGATCTTCCTAGCTCAGAACATTGGATGTCCTAAATAAGCCAGCCGCTTTGGAATCTGGGTTATGCCTAAGTAAGGCAGTTTTTAGTCATTTTATTTTATTGATTTTTAGCGAGAGAGAGGAAGGGAAAGGGAGAAAGAGAGAAACATAACTGTGAATAAAACATCAATTGGCTGCCTCCTGTGCATAACCCAGGCATGTACTCTAACCGAATCAAAGTGGCAATCTTTTTTTTAAAAATTTTATTGATTTTTTACAGAGAGGAAGGGAGAGGGATAGAGAGTTAGAAACATCAATGAGAGAGAAACATCGATCAGCTGCCTCCTGCACACCCCCCACAGGGGATGTGCCCGCAATGAAGGTACATGCCCTTGACCAGAATCGAACACAGGACCTTTAAGTCCACAGGCCGATGCTGTAACCACCGAGGCAAACAGGATAGGGCCAAAGTGGCAATCTTTTGGTTCACAGGATGATGCCCAACCAACTGAGCCACACAGGTCAGGGCTAAGTAAAGTTTCTTTAGAAAGGAGAGTTCGAGAAGACAGAGCTGTAGTGAAATAGAGGTAGAAGAAAACCGAAAAAGAGTTGGTAGAATGGGGAAGTTTAAAGTAGATATTTATCTAAGGCACCGTTCCTTCATCCCAACTGTGTGGCCTTTCTTCCTTCCTACTCATGGTACTTTTTTTTGTGTGTGTGAGATTTAGTTCCTCTGCTAAATTACCTGACTTGGCTATTCCTCAAATAGCACTCAAATATTGGCATTTTACCATGCCAAGCAGATCTGGCTGCAAAAAACATCTATGACAAGTACAAACCAGGACACAAGCTGGTTTAATGACTGTTACAATCATTTCCACTATTGTGTACACAACCTTCTTGCCAGTCATGGTCTGAAACTCTGTGTGTATAAAGCACCTTTTGTTGTGCATCTAGAGCCATTGTTTTATTGACTGAGGCTGAGTTCAAAGACCCTGGGGCATTACCCAGAATCCTTTTCATGGCCTACATTTAGAAATGTAGTCCTCATTCTTTTAGCAAGTATTTATTATCTACTATATACCAGGCACTGTGCTAGGCATGGGAGACAGTAATAAATCAAATGTGCTCTGAAAATATACCTACTCTTAATCCTTTCTCTAAATGCCCAGGTTAAAAAAAAAACTAGTAGGTTTAACCAGAAGTGCCTACACTCATCTTTTCATGCCAAATTCAGATATTTGTAAAGCATGTTTATGATCCTAATGGTCATTTAAATGAACCCTTGAAGTAACAGTTACACTTTCTTCATATTGACTGTTATGTGGGCAGATTTTGAAAAGTCCCTGAAGTTTCAGAAAGTTTTTTCAAGGTTGGTAAAAATCCCACATCTTTATTATGCTGTAAGTCACTTGAATATTTTATAAATGCAAGATTAACTTCTCTTTACCTGAATTTATGTAGATAAAACTCATTGGAATGCTCAAATTATGTAAGATGAATGAGACTTTTTTTTCTTTTAAGTGAGTATGAAATGCTTTCTGTGACTGTTAAATCAACTTCATAGATTAGGACCCAAAGTTTAAGAACATTCCAATAAGAATCATCCAACAATTATAAAAGTAAAACTCTTTGCAGAAATTACACAAAAAATCAAAATGGAAGTAATTAGCTATTCCATAGCAAGCAATAGCAAACTTGATCAAACATTAATTCAGAAGTATTTAACTTACATTAATCTTCCCTCAAATGTACATATGCTGACATGCATCTAATGGGATAAGTATACAATATTGCTAATATTTGTAATTATGTAGTATGTGAATTCAAATTTTCTCTAAAACTTAGCATGAATATAAAATTTAGTAGTGAATGAATGCTGAAGTTAATGTAAGCCTTCACCTTCTAATTTGATATATGTGTGTTCATCAAAATGACATTCATCTTATTAACTTTTAAATAAGTAATTCCTTAAATTTAAATATATCTAGGGTGAGTCAAAAGTAGGTCTACAATTGTGAGTATGCAAAACAGAGTTTGTTCTTGTATTATTATTTATTATTGTATTATTTTCTATGTGAATACCAGTAAACCTCTGTTCATCAACCCTGTATATTGACAATAAACTTTATTATTCCTGCCTCAAATTTAAAACATGGGATTCAATATATGTGGTTTCTTTACCAGGATTGGAAAGTCTCCCAATGGGGCTTATACTTTCTAAGACTTGTTGGAAGAGAGCCAACAATTGAATTTTTACCAAGATTTTCTCTAGACTCCTTTTGTAAGTGCTTTAAACATTGTATTTGCTTTCAAAAGAATAAAAATATATTCTGATAGATACCTAATAGATATCCCTTACTCAGATAGTGCTGGAAAGATAATCCATTTGTAATGAATGGCTTTTGATTTGTGTTACATAGTGCCGCTGTATAGGGGAACATCCTAAAGGCAGGCTGCGAAAAGGCACATTGAGAAAGACAGTCTGAGTGTGGCAAATGGTTCTTCTAAACAGTAAATTAATCACATAAACAACTTTGATCATTGTGATAACTAACATTAGAAAAGTTTCTGGAAAAATCCTCTGAGTCATTAAATACACATAAAAGTTGACAAATAAGGATTAATCAAAATACAAATTAATACTTCCTATGAAGCATTAAACTTCAAGCATGATTGTCAAATAGGTTATGGAAGTCAAATGTTAACTCTTCAGTCTCTTCATGTAAAATATGAAGCCTACAGCCTTAATATTTTATGGTATTTTCTAATTCTTATGGAATTACTGTCTGCCATGTAGGCATTCAGCATTTAATAATCATAAGTACTTATAAAATACTAAACCATGCTTTTTGTTGTTTCTAGAAGATAATGCCTTTCCTTAATGGAATCTATAATTTTGAGGTCATCCCAGGTCATCATAGTTCTATGGTTATGATTTACTAATAAGGAATAGAAAACACATGTCTTTCATATTTCCTTGGTGATGACATGTTTAATATTTCATGTTTAAGCACTGGTCATGTTAGGTGAATTCTTTTAGTAGTTTAAAAAAGATAAATACATAGAACCCTAGCCTATGGCTCACTTTTTTTGCCATCCACTTTTTTATTTTATCTTCATAGGGCTGATAAAAAGAAAGAAGCCTTGTTTTGTGTGAGGCCTTCATATCTGCCCTGATTGGTGGCAAAGCAGACTATTGTGGAATGCATGACTAAGGACATTTATAAGCTTTGACGACATTAACTCTTCTTCTGCATGTAAGTTTTCAATATGGTTGCATGAGTTAGGGGGAAAACAGATAAGCAGAAGAAAAGCTTGCCATATGTAAACATGGAGAATAACACAAATCCTGAACTAGTTTGGTACAAGGAAAGGTTTCTAAACAATGAAAGAGTCCTCCCTCTTGCATCTTCCCCTTCCCTCTCCCACAGCTCCTGCCCCATTTATCGGCATCACTGTGAGATGTTTCTTTGTTTTTAAAGGGACTTGCAAGCTTTAACCTGACCCAAATTAAGAGAGGGCCAAGGATGAGTGGAAACGTGAGTGATGGTGTGTAGGCAGAGGGGACTTACTGCTTCTACATACACGTCCTTGTTACCCAGAGTCTCCAGCTATTAGAGGACTGAGGGGAAAGCCTGACTTAAGAAGGTACATCACAATATCTGAAAAGGGGTCTCAGGGGAACCCTTGAAACCCACTAGGATTTCTAAAGGTAACAGGAGAGATCTGCATCCTGAGAAACAATTTCAGGACTTTCCCCTCAGCCCTCTAATTGCTTGAGAGCAAGCGAGGGAAAGCGTGAACAGATATAGTGGGGTCTATTGAGTGCTTTGCAGATGCTTCTTCTTAAATAGATGGATTGTGGATGACCTAAGCTTGCTCACAAAGTAAGGGACAGGGAACAGGGAAGGGACGTTTGCAAAGTAATGAAAAAAAAAAGATTTAAATACCACCTTGTACTTGATAATACCATTTTAAACTTGAGTCTACTTTTATGTCTCAGAAACATTGCTCATATACAACATCTTTTGATTTATTTGTCAACTTTATGTAAAGAATAGAGAATGGCATGTAGCCTATTTTGCATATGTGGAAGCTGAATGTAAATGCATGAAAGATTTTTATTTCTGAAAGAACTAAGTCTCCTAACTTAGTCCAGGATTTCTTCCTCTATTATGCCTTAGCTGCCTATTGAATTGGATTTCTAAAGTTGCTCCTAGAAGAATGAGATGCAAAATATGTCTCGTTCATTTTATTTATTGATTTTATTAATAAGTAACAAAGAATAGAAATGTAGCATACATGCCATTTTCATTTTGTACAGTTAGAGTATTTGTTCTCCCAAAAGATTAGGCCTAGACAATAATGCAATTGTGTTCTAGAGAATGTTATGGCTGTATCAGCAATTATATAACATTTTGCAAAACAGCAGAAGTTCTCAAAATAGTTTTCTTCCTCCATCTATCAGATCTCCCTTCTGTAAAATGTATTGTTGCTCGTTACCCAGCACTCTGAGCGTTCCAGACACTGCTGTATCCCCTCACATTTCTACGTCTACCAATTGAGTTTTAAAGCAGCCGTGTGTGTCTTGAAATCTATTTATGACAGCTGTACTGGTTAGTGGAATTATATAATTCAATTTTATAGTGCATAAAGAAATAAAATATGGGTAAAGAAAGAGCAGACCCCTCCACCTCCTGCCGTGAAAACGAAGCCAAATGCTCCGGACCTTCATAAAGGTCGGTCACTTTAAAAACGCAGCCATGGCTTGCTGTTGCATTAAGTGTGGGCGCCTAAACATTTATAAGAGTAGAAATGTTAGAGAGCCCATTCACTCTGATTATAATCCCAAAATAAGAATCCATCATTTTAAAGTGATCAAAAAGTTAGAAGTATATGAAACCTAAGACTAGTGTTCTACGATAACCTTTGGGTTAAGTAAGAAATAATTTAAAAGCAAGGAAGGAGAACATTTTATGTCAAAACCCATGGGCCCAGAGAAAACTTGCATTAGAAAAGAAAATGTATAGTTTCAATGTCTTCATCATTACAGAGAAAATCCAAAATAATAAAAGATCTTAATATAGATGTTAAGAATAATAGGACAGTCCAAAGAAATAAAAAAGGAGATTAATGAAGGCAAATGTTAAAAATGAAAAGAATAGTAAATAAATTAACCCAAAAGCTAGTTCCTTGAAAAAAAAAACAATAAAACATAGAAATATTTGAAAGCCTGGGAAAGAAAAGAGAACAAAAATGTACAAGTTTAGGAATGAGAAAGCAGTACAGAAAAAATTGAGTTTCAAGAGAATTCTACATGCAATTTCATAAGAAGTTCAAAAGCCCAGATGAAATGGATGAACTCTTGGCAAAATATAAGTTGTCAATGTTTATTAAGGAAGAAATAGAATATATAATTACCATACTAGAGTTGGAATGGTAATTAAAGGTCTAAATTAAAACCACTAGGGTGAAGGGAAACTGAGAAAACAATCTCATTTACAACTGAATAAAACACACACATACACACACATAAAAACACACACACACAAAAAAACCCAAAACCAACAAACAAACAAAACTAGGAATAAATTTAACCAAGGAAGTAAAAAACCTATACTCAAAAAATTGTTAAACTCTGAAGAAAGTAATTGAAGAAGATACAAACGAATGGAAGTGAACACTGTGCCCATGGATAGGAAGACTTAACATTGTGAAAATGTCCAAAGCAATCTATAGATGTAATGCAATTCCTGTCAAAATACCAATGGCATGTTTCACAAAACTAAATAAATATTCCAAAAAAATGTATATGGAACCACAAAAGACCCCGAATAACTACAGTGATCTTGAGAAAGAACAAAGTGGGAGGAAATGAGCTATCCAATATAATAAAAGGGCAATATGCAAATTGACCCTAATAGCAGAATGATTGGGCACTCTGCTTTTTCACAAGCCAGGCTGATGGCTGCCAGTACAGCGGTGGTGGTGGGAGCCTCTCCTGCCTCCTTAGCAGCGCTAAGGATGTCCGGCTGCAGCTTAGGCCTGCTTCCTGCTGGCAACTGGACATCCCCTGAGGGCTCCCAGGCTGCCAGACAGATGTCTGACTGCCAGCTTTGGTCTGATCCTGCAGGGAGCAGGCCTAAGCCAGCAGGTGGACATCCCCTAAGGGGTCCCAGATTGAGAGAGGGCACAGGCCAGGTTGAGGGATCCCTCTGAGTAAACAAATTTTTGTGCACTGGGCCTCTAGTCTATAATAATCTATAATAATAAAAGCATAAGATGCTAATTAGACCAGACATCCTTCTGGATGACCTTCCAGATGAAGCTGTGGCAGTGGGGGCCAAGGCAGAGGTGGCTGGGGCCGAGCCCCTTGCAAGAATTTTGTGCATCTAGTCTATATATATAAAAGCCTAAGCGCCTGAATGACCAAAAAACTGGAATGACTGGAACAACAGTAACACCCAGTCGCTATGATGTGCACTGACCACCAGGGGGCAGGAGATGCCTCCTGGTGGTCAGTGTGTTCCTACAGTGGGAGTGCTGCTCAGCTGACCAACCCATCCTGGTGGCACGCCAGCCCAGTGGCAGCCACTCACTCTCTCAGTAGTCCTGCAGGTCCAATCTCTGAAGAACAAGCACTGAAGGATCAGCACCACTGGCATGATCCTGACAGTGCTGTCGGCCTCCTACAAGTCAGCCTCGGGCACTAAGGCCACTTCCCCTCCCTAGATGCTCCACAAAGAAGAAACAATATAAAAGCAGCCGTCAGGTGGCTCCTGACAACCAGTGTGAATGTCAGTGGGATGGTTCCAGATCCCAGGCCAGCAGGGGTGTCCTATGAGCCGCCCATCCACCCAGAGGGCCAATCTCATCCCACCTTCTCCTCTCCACCTTGGGACCCCACCTATGCCTGAATTCGTGCACTGGGCCACTAGTTTAATGTAAAATCACCAGTACCACATGGTTTTACAGATTTTTTCTAACATTTAAAGAGCATATAATGATAGATCAATATCATTATAAAAATAGATGCAACATTTTAAATAATTTGCTTTCTAATATAAACAAAGCTTCAAAAATATATGAAAAATGATATTTATTATAGAAAAGCAATGCTATTTACAAGTATTAGTTTTAATAGTAAAGTTATTTGCTTTAAAATCAGCTATTACTGACCAGCCAGTGTGGCTTAGTGGTTGAGCATTGACCTAGGAACCAAGTGGTCACCAGTTTGATTCCTGATCGGGGCACATGCCTGGGGTTTCAGGATTGAACCCCAGTAAGGAAGTGCAGGATTTCTATCTCTCTGTCCTTCTCCTGTCCCCCCTCTCTCTAAAATAAATAAAACATGTTTTAAAATCAGCTATTACCATTTAAAATTATTTAGGAGGATCCAGTGAACTCAAAGAGTCACCTGACCAGTAGGAGCAAAGATACAAATGAAAAGAAGTCCTTTAAGAATATCTGACATGAAAGTGGTAATGACTATATATTTTTCCACCCACACTCATCCCCATGGATAGCAATGCAATGTCTGAACCAAGAAAAACAAATACATATCTGTAATTTTCTTGAGAACTTCTGCCTAAGGCTATATGGTCAACAGGGTTCGATGAAACTGTGCTTGTCTTCGTCCTTAGAAAATGATTTTACAATTGGAAACTCCAAGGCCACTGGGAATGTCTCAGACAATTCTTCCATGAAAAAAAATATTAAGCTTTTATTTTTGGAGAAATTGCAGATGTTTTTTGATTCCTTAAGCTTTCCATAACTATTGAATTCTTCTAATATAGAACTAAAATGGACTTAAAGTAATATTTCCAAGGAATCGTTTAAAACCGAACTCTGATGTCTCTCTCTACATTTTTATCATTGGCTAAACCTGTGTAGTATATTAAGTGTTTTTAAGCTGAATTGAGTGGGATTTCATCCTGTGTTCCACAGTGTTTGGAAACATGTCACACTCTTTAGCAAAAGAAATTGCACTCTAGAGTCCTGATCAGACAGTTCCATTATTTTAGAGAGCTATAAAATAATTTGAGACATTCTACCCTCCTACTACTGTAGGATGGAGAAACTGCGGCACAGAAGTGTGTTCACTGCCTTAGCTGGGTGTTCCTGCAATGACTGTTTTCCCTGCTGAATGCCCCGGCCATGCTGTCATTATTTCTCTTAGCTCAGAAACCTCCATAGAAGCAGCATGGTGCCAGCTGTAAGTAAGTCCTTCTTGATAATGGTTAGAGACCAGGATGAAGTGGCCACCATCATTTGGCTGAGCACATACCATATGTGAGTTGAAAATACCAGACGCCTGTCTTACACTTGATATTGTTCATGTCAGGAGGCTCCAGATGACAAGTATTGTTCTCTGTGGTATTTTTGAGACTGTAGGGCAAACAGCCTCTGTGAAAAATAGAAAGTGCATGAGCCTTGACCTTTGTAAGCACCTGCTGTTCAGGGGCTGGCTACAATAGGTGAGTGTGTATGTTTATAGCAGATGTCTTGGCGGTGCAAAATTTTTCTACCTATTCAATTTCTGCAGAGCTAGACAATTCCTATAGACTAACCAACATGAAGATGAAAACATCTTTTAAAGGCATTGTAGACAACTATTATTTTAATTCAACTCCTAAATGATAACTAGCTGTGTGTTGTGTTTTTTCCCCCCAAAAAACTAAAGCATGTCACCAGTCCTGAGGGTCTTTATCACTTAAATGCAGGTTTTTTGCCAGTCTCCAAGCCCCCTTTCTAAATGTGTGGATTTACTTGTTGGGCCATTTGGGCCTCAGTGCAGGGAACTTCAACTTGGGCAATATTTTCAAGTGCTTTTTTCAACTTGGCTGCTAGCTTTGAACCTATGCTTTTTTTGTTAGAATATTACTGGTTAAACAAAAAATATCAATTAAATTGTACAGGCTTACCTATGAGAAATTTGTATTATGCTATTGATGTCTTTAGAAGTGATGATTTTATTTTCTGAAGAATTCTTACAAAAGGACTCCTTGCCCAGTCAGTGGTGGAGTGAGTAGTCAAATATGAGGGCACCATATTTTTTGTCATTTTTAAAAATAAATAAATTTATTTATTTATTTATAGCTCTATGACTAGTCAGTCAAAGCATTTTCATTGACTATATTTATCAACTTAAATATATAAAGAATTATTAGAAAAGGTAACATGGAATTAAAAGCCATGCGGTGAAAATAAGCCATGTTATTTTATAAATTTTGATTTATATTTTTGATGGGGTTTAATGTCTCAGGGATTGTTTTTACTTGAGTTGCTGAATTGAAAAAAAAAAAAACTTGTCATTACATTTCACTGTGATCTATTAAAACAGTCCATGAGTGAATGGGAAAGTCTGGCACAGATGAAGCCATTTAAATAAACATTGAGAAGTTTTTGAAATAGTAGGGTCAGGATGTGGATGCAAAATTAAGGTGTTAGTAACTAGTAGTTAGTAATAGGTAGTAAGTAGTAGTGGTAGTAAGCAGTAATAAGTTAAAATTAGTAGTTGGCAGAGGCTAATCTGACAGATAACAGGGGAGTTGGAAAGAGAAATAGAAGGAAAGGAAATCAAATTTCATTAACATGATCCTAAGAAATTACATCAGTCTCAAGAAATAAGAATTTATATGAAACAATCTGTAATTCTTCAATATATTCTTTCCATTTTGATTGGCTTTGTTTGTTGGGCCCATGATAACCATATCCTTTTTCACTTAGATTCTCACTGTGGTTCTACCCATTTTTTAGTGTACTAGGCTGACTAAAATCCCTAAATACACTTCTTTTTACAACTCTGCCCCTATCATACACTACCTCCTTTATGAGGAAGTAGTTGAATCTTTGCTAGACCAAGAAGACAGCCATGCAGTAAGGGATACGGAGTTTTCTCCTTTACTTCTCAAAGCTGTACAGAATTGATCTAAAGATATTTTGAAGATAATTTTTACTGTTTCTAAGCCTTCACCCTTTCTCTTTTCCTCCTGCCTGCCTTTCAGAAGCCTTGCCTATCTGCCTTGCTGAAGAATTTATCCCTCTTCCTAGATTCTTATTCCAACTTCTTGTACATCTGTTGCTCAAAATCATCTCTATTGCCAGAACCGGTTTGGCTCAGTGGATAGAGCGTTGGCCTGTGGACTCAAGGGTTCCAGTTTCGATTCCGGTCAAGGGCATGTACCTTGGTTGCGGGCACATCCCCAGTGTTGGGGGTGAGGGGAGGTGCAGGAGGCGGCTGATTAATGTTTCTCTCTCATCGAGTTTCTAACTCTCTATCCCTCTACCTTCCTTTCTGTAAAAAATCAATAAAATATATTTAAAAAATTGTCTCTATTACTATCAAGGCCAAACAAAAACAAAGATCAAAACCCAACTAAATTGTTATTTTTCATAAAGTAAAGTTGTTTCTGGAGTGCCTCCCTTAATTCTACCTTGTACTCTCCCACATCTGTGCTTTTATTCCTGTCCTTGTCTTTACCTGAAATGATCCCCTTTGGTTCTCTGCCATCAACTCTTCTACCACTTGTTTCGTCCGTTTAGTCCAGTGGTTTTTGAATAATATGAAGCAGATATTTCATAAGGAAGAGTAAGGTCCACCACAGGACTGAGAGAAGAGCAGCAGATAGGTTAGAATCTCCATTCTCAAGCTGAAAAATGTCCTATAATAACTGTTTTGCATATTTAGCATATTTGAGTTCTGGTGCTTTAAAATATTTGAAAATGACAAGTTTAATGAAATTGCAGAAAGACTAAGTGATTTGTCCAAGATTAATGGCGTATTGATGGGGCATTTTTAGGTAAAATAGAATTTGTCATTAAGTGTTCACAAAGATTTTCTTTCATGTCAATGTTATTTTAAGTTATGGAGTAATTTTTGCCACAATTGATTATCTGTCTCCATCCAGACTGATGTATAGACCATGGTTTTTGGGTCCTTTCTTTAGACATTCCAGTTCTTGTGTGTAATATGAGGAAACTTGATTCTACTTTGACATGGAAGTGATTTTCAGCTCTTGGTAATGTTGTAACTAAAATCTATGTTGCATAATGTCAGAAAGTTTCATATTGAGTTAGAAGACAGCACTGATCTGGGGACATTCCTTGAGATGCCTTTTGTCCTAAGTTGAGAAAGTATCTCCTTCTTAGTCAAATTTTTGGAAGTAAAAGGGTAAGGGTTTTCCAAAATTGATCTAAAGATATTTTAAGATAATTTTTACTGTTCCTAAGCCTGACATCAGATGCAAAAGAACAACTTCCTTTCACCAGTTCCACTATCCTGACCCTCTTCCTTTTGTACTCTGAACCACTTGGTTCAACTAGAAGGGAGCTCGTAAGTGCTCCTGAATGCTTTTTGTCCTGGAACATTCTGGAAATTGCTGTTTCACAAAATAAACAAAAGATGCAGAAAATAAGGAATGTAGCTGCACATTTTAGGTTAATTGTTTCCTATGTTTTGTGATCTATTAAGGAATCAAATGTTTTGGGTTATGAAAAAATAACTTTGGATCAGCTGTACAGTATGACCGGACATCTTGTACTGCATTTGGGAGAAGAGCAAAAATGACCTGAAATGTTTCATGAGAAATTATATTTAAGGTTATTCTTAAATGAAGTAAGATGGAATGCTGGTGAAAGATACAACAGTTTGATGTACTTTTATGTATCACAATACATACATTTATATAACTTTAAATTATTATATTACACTTTAGTAAATAATTAACTGACAATACACAGATTTTAACAGTGTTTTTGGAGGTAAAAAAAAATCTACTTAGATTTTTTCTACCTCTCAATAGTCTAAGAGTACAACTGTTTTTCTCTAATCAACTTTGTTTTGCACAGCCTGCTTAATTAGCAAGTATCTTCCCCTTGCTGAGTTTTCAGTTATTTTGCACTTTGATTTTTTTACTCACTTTTCAGTCACAAGATGAGAAATGTAGACACTGTATACAAACAAGAAGTTCATGCAAAGTCAAGCTCTCAAAACCACATGCAAGACTCTATGGCACATGGTTTAGAGCTCACACACGCCAGGGTCATGTAATACAGGCATGCAGATGAGAGGGAAGAAAAATACCTACATTATGAAAATAGAGGATGATGAAAAAGAATGACATTTTCTTTATGACAATTATCTAATGCAAACCGTATACCATAACCTTTACTGGAGTGGAGGAAGGGGCAGGTAAGTGATTTTTTGTGGGGGAGGGAAAAGTGTATATAAGTATCATTGGAGGTCAAGTCATTGTTAAAAGAATTTCTATTCTACACTTGGCCTCTTCCAGGTTATTTTCCCCAATTGCTTGTTTTGTATATCTTCTGCTACATCATGCAAAAAAGATCAGAACTAACACTGGAAACCACTGAACAAGCTCTAAACCTGACAGATAGCAAGGGTGTTCTCCACAGTTTACACGAGAATTAAATTGGATATAAATACCTCCTGTTCTTACCGGTGGGTGTTGTGATTCCATGTATTAAGGTGTGAAGCAGACAGGAAAGAGATAAATCTTTCATAAGTACATTGTAAATAAGCAAGTGGTATATAAACCATATTTATAGGTAATAGAGTCAAACAATGAAAGGTAAATAGATGTCACAAAATAGACTTTATCACAAAATATGGCCACAAGACTAGAGTTATATGGAGAGGGGAGGTACAATAAATAGGTGTTTTATTACTGTTATTGAAATAATCTGACGTATAAAACAACAAAATTGAGTGGCACATGTGTTGATAAAAAATTCTTGGCACTGCTTAAGCTAACCCAGCATCAGAGAAATCCCAACAGTTTCTGAATGATGATATATTTGTTAAATAATAATATATAAAAGTGATCAATTTATAGGTGTTTTCTTGTGAGATTAAAGTGTTTCCCTAGTAAGATCAATTTATCAAATAGATTTTCACAAAGAACACTGGGATACTCAGAAATAACTCACGAAGTTCAGTTATGATTTTGTGTAAAATGTGCTAACTGATTGACTCTTCAAATTAAAATTGTTTTATTATGGCATGTCCTTACTTCTCAGTCAGATAAATCACACATACTAAGATTAGTTCATCTGTATGTGAATATGACTTTCAAATTGGGCAATATTTGCTATAATTTCTGTATCCGGACTGCTAATTTTGAATCTTTGCTTTTTCTTTGTTAGAATATTCACTAGTCAAATTAAAAGATGTCAATCTAAATTGTATAGGTTCACTTATGCAAAAATTGTATTATACTGTTGATGTCATTTTATGCAAGGGGTCTTATTTTCTGACTATTTTTGGAAACAGGTCCTTGTCCAGTGGAGGAGTAGCTATATGAAATGCACTGTATTTTTAATCTTTTAAAAAATAGGTCTATGGTATGCTAGAGAATTTGGACCTGTTATATAATTAATCTTGAACAATCAGTTTCTATAAGCCAAACAGCTAGGTCAAAGAAATGTACCCAATTTTCCTAATATTAAAAAGAGCTTGATGGACCACAGTTATGTTAATACTAATAGTGTTGATTTGGGGGCATTGTCAGAAGAATAAATGGTTATGAAAAGTGATTGCTAATGTTGACTTAGCTTAAAAGTAATGAAGAAATCTGCACTTCCCCTTTAAAAGGAAATATACATTAAACCAGATATAATAAAAGGGCACATAATTAATTTTTTTAATTATAGAAAAGATTTCCATACCATAAACATGAAACTTCTTGTCATAAAGTGTTTATGACATACTTAAGCTTCCTAATCTCTTCTATAAATTCTCAAAATGACCTATTTTTTTGAGGAGTGTTGACCTTGGATTTCTATTTGGGGCCATCAAAGGTATTACTGTTTACTAGTACTTTTATAAAATCTTAATGCAAATAGGTCCAATGATTTTTGGGGGTACTAATAGGTAGGCCATGTGGTGAAAGACCAAGTCCCAGCTTAGCAACACTCTCTCTAAACAGAAGTGGAGACTCTACTGCACATAGTTATATCAGTTTGCATCATGTTATAATGCCTTTGCCACACAGTATAACTAGAATATAGCACCATGCAATGCCATGAATTGAGAATGAGAGATTATCTCCAGGGGAGAAAATAAACATCTGATAGAGGAAAACAAAAGCAAGAGGTTCAAAGCTGGTGAGGCTAGCTTTTCCATTTTGGCTGTAGCTAAAATGCCTATGGTTCTTTTGTTTTGGAAACAGAAATACATACCATATTCATGTCAATGCCATTGGTGTAAGTCCACGCATGTTGGAAATATTCTTCAAGCCGCTGCCTCAAAGGGTTGGGAATTTGGTGAAAGCGAATGAACTCTTTCACTCGCAGCATCTGCATGTGGTACCTGGCAGTTCCCGAGTACAGTCTTTGGATAATTGCAGAGACATTCCCAAAAATGCTTGCATACATTAGTGCTAGATTGAATAAAAAACAAAGTTACAGGGGAAGACTGAATGTGAGGCATATTACATCTTGTCAGAATCTCAAGTATGTTAATTTTTATTTATCTCAATCCAGTATTGAGGATTTACCATTGGCTCTTGGAGGAAAGACACGGTCAAGCCAATGCAGCTTTAATTTTATAATTTTGATGGTAAATCTGGAGAGGAAAAGTCTCTAAATTCCTGATGGATTCTAAGTTAAAGTTAAAACTCAGGTTGTTTACAATAACAACCTGTATGCTGGAGTGTTGATTAGATAAAATGCACTTAGAATAAATATTATGTTTGTAGAGAAAAATAGACTACATCTTTGTTTTTGTTTGTTTTTTGTCTATGGGAAGAACTAAAGTGCAATGACACTCTTTCTATGCATTCATACTTAGGTGGAATAATCTTTTCATGCTTCCTGGGCTAAATCTTTATAAGTTAACATGAGGTTTTTAAGTCATCTTCTCTTTATCATTATATTGTCATTCCATTTCTAATAATCCTAAAAAGTGCTATACTCCACAGAAAATCAAATCATGACAAATGGTCTCTACCTTGATCTTTGGATATGTCAGAACATTAGAGAGAAGGTTGTATATGTTTAAGGCACTGGAACTACAATATACCAAGCGGTGGGAAAAATAAACAAACATTTTGAAGTGTTTGATTCAACTGTATTCAATCGACACATTCCCCACCCCAACACTTTTCATAAAACACTATCTCTATAAACCATGCAACCATTTTAAAAGTAGATTTTCGCCAAGTTCGAGGTGTTTTAAAGTGACTTTTCTTGGTAATTGGCTTTCTTTGTCTCTTGATTAACATGGTCCCTGCTTATCATAGGTGTCCCTACTAAGAGAATGTTCGAGAGAAAGCAGTGGCCTTTGTTTTTATCTATTTAAAAGGATGGAAGTTGGGGCCCTCTGTGGTGAGGCTGAATTGGGATGTGTGAAAGACAATATGTCTCAGTAAGGTAAACAAACTGTTTAGGCTGTATCTTCCACAGAAAAAAAATACATGAGGCTAACTTTAATAAATGAATAGTTGATTAAGAAGGGAGTTAGCAATACTTGCCTGAAACTGATTCCTGTGATCCAAGGAGATTCATGTGAAAAATATATTTTACTCTTCCTAATTGTAGTGTTGGAAATATTTATGAATGCTGTTATGTCTCCATAGCACCTATCATATGCTCAGGAAATAGTACAAATTAAATTCACTTGATTTAATCAGAGGGCACATAATCAATGCTAGTTATTTTACCTAAACCACTTAATTACTTAAGAGCCAGGGAAAACATTCTTATTTCATATTTAATAAATACTGTGGTTTTAAGTCCATTTTGCCATAAGAATGAAACAAAACATTAGTTTGGGTCATAAAAAGGTATTTCCACTCCTTGACAAGATGGTAAAATCTAGATTATAAGTACATTGAGTACATGAATGATCTGTATTTCTCCTAAGAAATTCTAGGCTGATGACTTCTTAGATCATAGAGACATAAATATTTTTTCTATTGTTTAAGGAAGCAAATAAGTCTAAAGACTGTCAGCAAGAGAGAAGCACAAAATGACTATATTATGTATACACTAGGGGTCAGATGCACAAAAATTTGTGCATTCAGGGGGTTCCCTAAGCCCAGGTTGTGCCCTCTCGCAGTCTGGGAACCCTTGGGGATGTCCACCTGCTGGCGTGCCTGGCCAGCCTGGGTGAAGGGCTGATGGCTATTTGCAGGCTGGCCAAGCCCCCCAGTGGGAAATATCACCCCATGGGGGTGTAGCCAGCCTGGGTGAGGAGTTGAGGGCCATTTTCAGGCTGGCCACATCCCCTTCAGGGTTCGGGTCCCTACTGGGGTGCCTGGCCAGCCTGGGTGAGAGGCTGAGGGCTGTTTGCAAGCTGGCCACAGTTCCCATTGACCCAAGGTCCCAGTGAGGCTGGCTGGAAGCAGGTTTCTGGGGTTTATTTTTATCTTCTATAATTAAAACTTTGTTGCCTTCACTGGAAGCTACAGCCTGCCTAGGCAGGCAATGAAGCCCCCCGCTGTTTGCTTCAGCTCTGTGGCTTCTATAATTGAAACTTTCTTGCCTTGAGCGGAGGCCACAGCAAGCCTAGGCAGGCAGTTTCCTCCATGGATGGCTTCCTATTTGCTCTAGCTCTGTGGTTGCTGGCTGCCATCTTGGCTGGGTTAATTTGCAAATTGTCACTTTGATTGGCTGGTGGGCGTGGCTTAGGTGTAACAGAGTGAGGGTTAATTTGCATATCACTCTTTTATTAGATTAGATTAGTAAGGTAATGCCCATCATCTGGCATAAAATATGAGTCAAAAGCACCTTGGAGAAATATTTTCAAGCATTTCTTTCCTATCTCACTATTTTATTTTGCTTTCCATAATAGGGAGTTGTTATTTCATTAAAATTATTTTCTTTAGGTTTAGATATTATAAAAAATACAATTATTTCTTTAGCATACTATACCCCAAATCAAATATGCTAATCAACTTAATGAATTTAGTTGGCTATTTAGGTATTAGGTGAAACAAGTTGATAGAACAAATACACTTGATTATCTACAAATTACACAAACTTAAAAAAATTGTAACTTAAACATTTTATTGATGTGTAATTTACATATAATAAAATGAATCTGTTTTAAATGTAATTTTCAGTTAGTTTTGACAAATGTATACACTCCTGTAAACACAATCAATATATAAAACATCTTCATCATCCCAAAATATTTCTTGTGTCCCTTGGCTGTCTGCTTACTCATTTCAGACCCTAGAAAACCACTGAGGTCCTTTATCTCATTAAAGTTTAGTTTTTGTTTCCTGGAGTTTCATATACATAAACTCAAAATGTACATGTTCGTTTGTGCCTGACTTCTTCAACATTATGATTTTCATATTCATTCTGTGTTGAGTGTACCATTAAATTATTATTATTTTTTTTTATCACTGAGCAGGTTCGTATTGTCTGGCTGTACTACAGTTTCTCTCCTCTGTAGCTAGAAAGCTCACTGTTTCTAGTTTTTGGCTATAATGAATAAAAGTGCCATGAACATTTGTATACAAATCTTTGGGTAAACATTTTCATCTCCCATTTAAAACCTAAAAATGGAATAGCTGAGTTGTATGGCATGTTTGACTTTATAAGAAATGACCAAAAAACTTCCTAAAATCATTATGTTACACTCTTTCCAACAATGCATGAGAATTTCGCCTGTGTTTTTAAGATTTTTTACCTCTTTATCATTAGTTTTCAGTATTTTTATTGTAATGCATTGTGTGCATGTGTGAATGTGTGTGTGCGCGCACACATGCGTGCACCTGTCTGGGACTTACTAAACTTCTAGGATCTATGATTTATAGTTTTTATCAATTTTGGAAAAATCTCATCCATTTCTAAAAAAAATTTTTTCTGCTTCTCGTCCATTTTCTGCAAGTTCAAGGGTTTGGTATTGTTGGCTACGCCTATAATCTCTGTTAACTCTAGCTGTGGGCTTAAAACATGTTTTTTTTCTCCTGTTTATGGGTTACATTTCTTATTTCTCAGCATATCTATTAAGTTTTTAATGGATGATGGCATAGCGAATTTAACATTCTTCATTGCTTTATATTCCTTGCCATCCTTTAGAAATGGTGGATGTTGTTCCTGCAGGCAGTTAAATTCCTCAGAACAGCTTGCTCTTTTGAGGCTAATATTTTAGGCTTTGTTAGGCCAGACAACTCTAGTGCTATGGCAATATTTTCCTGAGATTTAGGGTTTTCCACTCTGCTGGTGGGAATTGTTCAGCTTACAGTACTACTGGAATTTATTTGTCAGCATTGGAGGAATTTTACCTCAGGCATCTGTGACTTGGCACTCGTCAGTAGACGCAAGGGGATACCTATACAGGTTCCTGGAGACTTTCTACGGCACAGCTGCCTCTTTTCTGGTTCTCTGTCTTGCCAGTACTAGTGCCTGCCTCCACCACTTCTGACCCTGTGTTCTTAGCTCGGTGAGACACCTTTCACGGCAGAAAGTGCCTCCAGACTGAAAGCGAGGCTAACAAGAGGACTACCTTGTTTGTTTTCCTTCTTTGAGGGATCAAATCCTCTACTATTTTATCTCCAATGTATAAAACCAGTTGACCTGTATGTCTTGTTTAGTTTTATGGTCTTTAAAAAACATCTCAGGGTATTCCAGTTATTCCACCATGGCTAAAAGAAGAAATCCAGAAACATGTGTTCCATGCTAAAAACAAAAGGAATTCTTCCAAGATGTTTGTTAAGTAGATCATAGATGAAATGCATTTGCCGTCGTTTACTGGTTAAATGTCTTTTATTCTATTTATGATAGTTGAATAAAGAATAAATTTGTATATTAGAATACATAGATGTAAGAACATGCAAATAACTTACATTTACATTTATTTGATGGCTAGCAAATATCAGTGACATTTTTACTATTGTTAAGTTTCAAATCTTAATTTTACTTTTTTCTTTATTCATGGCTTAACAGGTCATGATAAAGTTCTTCAGGAATATTTTCACATTTTTTCCTGTGACATTAAGCTTTATATATTTCCATGTTGATTAAGGTTTGCAAAACTGATTTGTTATTCAAATAAAGGATGTCATGTAGGAAGTGGATGTCTCATACTCTACCAAATTAACTAGAATGTTTTTTTTCATTTTTAAAAATAAGAAATTCACTTGCAGGAGACACATTCCTAAAGAATCAATAAAAATAACCTCATGTCACATTTAAATAGAAGAAAGAGAAAAGAAGAAAAGTAGAAAGGAAACAAAGAAGAATGAAAACTGTCAAAAATCCTCTGTTTTAGGAATTGAAGATTAGATATATGGGCCAACACTCTAACCACTTAGCAACACCAGCCATGGCTACAAGATTACTTGTCAAAAGGGATTTATAACTCCATGTATAAGCCCTGAAAATGTAAAAAATAGACTTTTTGAGTCTATTTTCAAATTTGTATGGAATCTAAGGATGATGCTATTTTTGAGTTTATACATTCATCAATTTGTCAATTGCTTCCTGGTCTCAGCAAGGTTATTTAGTGGTTCCAAGGTGGGATTTTGAAAAAAAATATACTAACATTAAAACATCTTTAGTTTAATACAAACTTTTTTTTCTTATTCCAAAGAATGCTCCTTATAAGTAATGCTCCTGATGTTACTCAATTACAAGGTAAAGGTCAATCCGTTAGACCTTGACATAGTGTCACAGGGAAAGGAATTTACAGGGAGATATGAATATATATATATATATATATATATATATATATATATATATGGTATATATTTATATATAAGAGATTAACTTGCATTATTATTAGTGATCATATATACATATAAATTGGTGATATATATTTGTTTATCTAATTAGGACATCTAGTAATATAATGTAAGCTAATCTTTTCCATTCTAAACTGCCTCAGTTGGAAATAGAAAATAACCATTGGTAATAAATTATGGACACTCTTTTGCAGCAGTAAAGGTGAACTGCAAGTCTTAATTCCTGAATCCCAAGACCCATGTGACTCCAGTTTTATGCTCATGCTTTCCTGAAGTCCTGAAAACCTTTGGTTGCTTTCCTTCGAAGACAAATACACTACGATACCTAAATATGTAATCCCATTACTTTTATGGCCTTACTCTAAATATTCTGGTGATTTCAATTTTGTGCTATTATTTTGTCCTAATAGATAACAAAAGAGAAGTCTACTTACAGCCAATCAACATGACACAAATTGAAAAGATTTTTTCCGAATTGGTGTTAGGTGACACATTCCCGAATCCTACACTGGTTAAACTGCTGAAGGTAAAATAAAGTGCTGTGACGTATTTGTCTTTAATGGATGGCCCAGAACTTGAGTCACTGTCATTGTAACGTTTTCCAATCTGTTGTCCTAAGGAATCCAACCATCCGATTTTGTCAGTCAGGTAGGGCCTTTCTACATTCCCAATCGCATACCAAATGCAAGCCAGCCAGTGAGCAATCAGGGCAAATATGCACATTAAGAGCATTAGAACAGCAGCACCATATTCTGAATACCGGTCAAGCTTCCGAGCCACTCGCACCAGGCGTAGGAGTCGAGCTGTCTTCAGAAGGCCAATTAATGTTGTTGTCTGTGGAAGTAAATACGCGTGGTCAGAAACAATTGATAAAAAAATTCAAGGTATGTTGCTGTGAAGCTAAGTAGCAGGAATAGGTTAAAACAATATGGTGGCATCAACGATAACTATCTATTTGAATTAAGGATTTTTTTACCCACTTTGTAAAATATCCTGAAAATGTGCATTACACTAATTCAGTATCTTGGCATGCAAGAACTCTGGGACCAAAAATTTATCTATCTTGCTTTATGCTCTAACCACCATGGTAAATCATTCATTCACCAACAAACACCCGGGGGTGTTACTAGTGTGTCGAACAAGTGACACACACTGGAAGTAGAGTATTGAAAAACACATACATGGTCACTTTTCTAAGACAGACAGTTATCTGGCAGACAAAGTGTCTTCTTTAACGAGGAGAGACAAGTCCACTATCTATTGGGAAGATTAATAAACAATAAGATCATTTCAGAGATGAGAAGTGCCATGATGAAAAGAAGACAGGATGATATGATAGAAGACGTTTGGGGGCCTGGGTTGGAATGGGGACCAGTTTATAAAAGAGGGCCTTGCTGAGGAGCTGTCCTTAGAATTGAGGGAGATCTGCATAAGGAGAAGGAGCCAGTCAAGCAGGTAACTGGGAAACCTATTGGATGTTGCATACATGCAGCAGACACTACATTTAAATGTGTTTTCCCCTTCTTAAATGTGTTAAGTTGGTAAATTGTTTCTTGCTCTCCCAATGATATTGTGTATTTTGCTTTGTGGTGTAATATATGTAACTAATTACATGATTATTATTGATCATGTATCTAATGATAGGACACTTCCATATAATAACATGATACTTAACTGGTTGTTTGGACTTGAACTCTGATAAGTACAAATTACAAGTTTATTTTTTGGGTTTCCTAAATAATGTCAACTATAAGTACTGCATATTTCACAGCGCATACAATTACTTCATAGCTACATGGTGTTTACCAATCAATTATTTAGTCATTTTATCTGCTCATTGTTGGTGTTTATTTCACAAAGCACGCGCAACTGAGTTAAGAACATATATTTTAATTAGAGAAATGGTTCATGACATAAGTATCACCCTATATGTATTCACATTGACTTGGTAGAAAAAGGGCACTATGTATCAAGAAAAAACATTTTCATTAAAATACTATAATTGTTGCATCCCCCCCCCCCATAATGGTCACAAGGGAAGGGGAGATTTCTCAGTTTCCCTGAACTCTTTAATTAAACGAATACTGACACCCTTTTCGGGTGAGACGGGCTTGTGTAGTGGAGACATGCTGATCACAATTGGACTCCAGACTTAGCTCATTTTGGAATGTGTGGAGAGGCAAATCTTCCCTGTTTTCAATGCTGGGTTCTTTTTCTTTCAGGTGCAATACAGAAAATAGTTTTTTTCCCCTTCACAAACTTAAAAGTATATTTTATTGCAGTAAATAAACAGAGAATTTAAGTTAGTATTAAGTAGTTCCTTGGGAGAAAAGTCAACTTTCTACTATTTGTATTAACAGCATTTTAGCTTAGCACCTATGTGCTAGGACTGTTTGAATTCTGCTTCTAGGAAAAGTTACTTATTTAATCTATAGCCACCAGTTTTCAATGTTATGGGCATAATAATGCCTACCTTATAGGACTGCAGAAAATACTCAATAAATGGTAGCTCTTCATGTTTTTATTTGAACACCCCAGGCATTTTATTTTCATCAGTAAGCAGGAACTTTTATTATAAAATGAGTTGATAGAGTTTACACACTTTGAAAACGCATTACCCAGATACCTGGAATCCCAAATGGAGGTATTTTCACATTGGCTTTGCAGGTTCCACAGGAAATGGCGGGAATTTAATTTATTTTTTGTTAATCCTCGACCGAGGATATTTTTCCATTATTTTTTTAGAGAGAGTGGAAGGGAGAGGGAGGGACACACAGAGAGAAACATCAATGTGTGAGAGATGCATTGATTGACTGCCTCAGGCATGTGCCCCAACCTGGGCTGGGGATAGAGCCTGCAACCGAGGTTCTAGGTTTGTGCCCTTGACTGGAATCAAATCCAGGAACCTTCAGTCCACAGGCCGATACTATAACCACTGAGCCAAACCAGCTAAGGCATGGCAGGGATTTTTAAAGACAAGAACTTCACCCAGTTGCATTGACTGCTCAGACTCTGATAATACAAATCGCTCTGATTCAATGTGTCATCATTTCTATACTTCACAGCCTAAGTTTACATGTTTATTTTTTACCCTGGCCCAGTTATCTACTTCCTTCTATTGAGAAATCAGTAATATCTGAGGATTATTATTCAAACCTTCTTGTCCTTGGAACAAAATTTCTCTTTGAACTCTAAAATAAGTGAAATATAATGAAAATTCTCTACATATTTGATTAATGAAGAGAGATGCTTCCAAAGAAATGATCTGTTTTTAGATCATAATGTGATAAGAACTGACTCTTCAGGCTGCAATAGCGGCAGCATAAAAATGATGTTATGAGGAGAGGAAAAGGGGAATAAAATCTGCTGGCATGCCACCCACCTCCTTTTTGTCCTCTTCCCAAGGAAACCTCTGATGTTTCTTCTAGAATTATATTAAAATGAGATAAAACCTAAATGACAGTATGTTTTCTGACCAGATAAATAAATATATCTTACATATAACACCCAAGTGACATCATTTCTGAACAAAAAAGAGCGTAAGAAATAGGGTACACAATGAAGTCTCAACCAATTTCATAAGTGAATATTGACTTCAGAGTCAAAGCCATGTACCCAAGCATAACTATATGTTTGTCTGACAATATGACAAATGACTTGACCTTCTTTCCATTGTTATCAAGATGCACTAAGACACCTGAGCATTCTTTCTTAGCTACAGTTGTGTTCAGCACATCTTGTAGATAACACAGTATTGCAATAACTCCTATCTTCTTGTTGCTTAAATATCTCTTTATAGATTAAGGGAAGTTTTGTCTCAGGTTGCACAACAGAAAGAAATAATTGCACCAAAATCTCAGGGAGAATAGACTAAGGAATGATCAATAACCTCTTGCTGATTTGTTGGAGATTGTTTGTCTTCATTGTTTAGTACAATGAGCTATCTTGTATTACCTGCAAGTGAAAAATGGGCCAACAACTGCCTTGCAATATAATTGTTTTGACATCAGAATTTGGCTGAGTAGAGTGTTTTCAGAATGTATCTCACAGCATATCTAATTTTTTGTACTACTCAGACATATTATGGAAGACTATTCTTGTGGGTATTCTCAACTTTTAAAAATAGACATGAAAACCATCCTTAAATCAATTATAATAACTTCAAAAATTATAGAGATAATGGACTTTCTCTTAGATGATAGTTCTTGAGCTTTTCATTGGATATCAGAAAAACTTTTGGTAGAGATTTAAAAACATTAAAGCTCACTAGAAGTATTATTATTATGAAGTATAAAGACATAATGATAATAAATAAGATATAGAAAGAGCTGAGCCATTTTGTAGTGGATTGAAGCAAGGTACTTTGTTTTCTGACCTGCCCATGAACTACAGCAAGTCAGATCTCTGCCTCATCAATATCCACACCATCTCAGAACTCAAATCCTTTACCCTGATTCAATGATATTTCAAATTCTTTTTGCTTTGAATGTCATAATAAAAAAGTCTATTTATTTAAGGCTTTCATTTTTAATGCATTTTTTCGCCATATTTTTAAAAAATGTAAAATGCCTCTTCTCCTGGAAATTCACTTATTTAAATTTCAGGAGGAAGGGAGGGAGGCATTGATGAATATAATCCAATTTTAAATTTTTAAAAATGAATCTATATCCATTGTTTATTAAAGTCCTACATACTTTATTATATTGAGTTAGAAGTTAGTTTTCTTTATTAAGTATGACTTTCTCAACTAAATTTTATTTTAATAATGTATGCTGTGAACAATTATGTCCTTGTAACTATGTTAGGTACTAGACCCAGATTCAAGAAGATTATGTGATTTTTTTACTAGACATTTTACAATATATCAGGCAATATTCTCTCTTAATGTAGTAGAATTCATTTTGAAGGCCTGAAATAGAATAGGATGTTTCTGATCAGTTTTTAACAACTCTCCACTGAAGATTAAATGTGGCTACAGTTAAACTGAGGAAACCTTGTCTGTAAGAGAAAATCTTATGCTCAAATGTTTTTCAAAATTATTTTGAAAAATAATTCTACTGTCTTTTTAGTAAGCCATTTCAAGACTTTATTTAGTAAGCATTTTCAAGACTCTTACATTTAAAATACTTTATTTACCAGTGTTTACAATAAGTAGAAAGAAATATTCTATCTAATAAAAGAGTAATATGCAAATTAGGCATCACTCCATGACAAAGATGGCTGCCCCCATGGCCACAAGATGGTGGCACCCAGTACGGCTCAGCCCCGCCACAGAAGTGGTCAGGCAAGTGGCAGGGGAGGTGGGGGGGGAGACCTGAGGGGCAGAACAGAGATAAGAGGGTGCTGGGGGTCTCCTGCCCAAGCCAGAGGCCTTCACCAGAGGCCTCAGGCATGGGCAAGGGCAGAGCCAGTGATCGGAGGGGTATGTGGATACCCTATTCAGGTCTCAGGCCTGGGCCAGAGGCCTCAGGCCTAGGCAGGGGCAAGGCTGCATATCGAAGGGGAGTGGGCTCTCCAGAGCCAGTAATCAGAGGGGCAGGGGCGGAGCTGGCAATCACAGGGGTCTGGGCACTGGTGGAGCTGGCAAAGCAGGGATCTGGTGGTCCCCTGCCCAGGCCTGCAGCCTCAGACAGAGGCTATAGGCTTGGGCAGGGGTGGAGCTGGGATTGGAAGGGCAGGGGTGGAGCTGATGATGGGAGTGAACTACAGAGGAAACACCTTTTCTGACCACTCATTGGCTAAGCTCCCTGTATGCCACTGGTAATATTCTTAGTAACTTGGGTAATAAGAATTCAAAAGGGTGATCTAGGGTTTTTCCACCACACTCCTGGAGAATAAAAATGAAGGTCCACTGCTGGAGGGCTAAGAAATGTCATATCCTGCCCTAGCCGGTTTGGCTCAGGACATAATGCCTCAGCTTGCTGACTGCAGGGTCTGGGTTCAGTTCTGACCAAGGGCATGTACCTAGATTTCAGGCTCCTCCCTCACAGGGGGCCAGGTCAGGGCTCATGTATGAGGCAACCAATCAAAGTGTTCCTCTCACTTTGATGTTTCTTTCTGTTTTTTCTTTCTCTTCCACATTCTCTAAAAATCAACAGAAACATATCCTCAGGTGAGGCTAAAATAAGAAAGAAATGTCATATCCTTTGAAAGACACATCTTGAAAATGCCTAAAGAAAGTTGTCATTTCTTCATGGTAAAGGGTCTGGAGTCCGTGTTGATGAAAACACCTTGGTGGTTGGGGTGACTGGCAGCAGCTGCAGCAGTGATGTGATGGGGCTGGTGGCTTCCCCTGATTAGCCTGGTTGCCTCCCACAAAGGGAGACCATACTGTGGCTTAGGCCCTCTCCCTGCTCCCAAAGGGGAGCAGGGAGAGGGCCTAAGCTGTCAGTATGACACCCCCTGAGGGCTCCCAATATGTGAGAGGGAGCAGACTGGGCTGAGGACCCCCCCCCCAAAGTACATGAATTTCATGCACTGGGCCCCTAGTTCTTTTATAAATGAGGAAATATAAGTATGTGATCTTTGGTTTCATCTACAGCATTGATAAATTAAATTGTCACTGTAACTTTCTACTTAATCCATTAGTTTGTCTTGCTTGTCAAGAAATATTTGGATACAAGAGGGGAAATGGGAAGAGTGAGTAATAAATTTCGTCACTGTACACTTATGCTTTGCTTTATATTTGATCTCAATTACCTTTAAGCTCTGGTACTTGTAAACAGCATTTAATGAATTAGTTAACAATATAACTTAATAATTTTGAAACTAGTTTCTAGTCTGTTGTTCATTTTGAGTCACATTATTTCAATATTTCTAAGAACACACTCACTAATACAAAGAGCTACATTTTGAGTGTGTTAAAAACATTGAAGGAATTTCTACCCCGTAACGCACCTTCTTCTCCCCAGATTTCTTCCATCTGGATAAATATGTGACAATCTATAAAAGTTGCTTGAGTCCCTTCCCCAACTCCCCCAAAATTTCAAACAGCAAAAAAGAAACAACAAAATCTTTGAGCAATCATTAATTCTGCTTTTCTGTTTTTTGTAAACAAATATATTTTTTATTATTGACTTCAGAGAGAAGGGAGAGGGAGGAAGAAATAAAAACATCAATGATGAGAGAGCATCATTGATTGGCTCCCTCCTGCACGCCCTACACTGGGGATCGAGCTCACAACCCAGATATGTGCCCTGACTGAGAACTGAATCATGACCTCCTGGTTCATAGGTTAATGCTCAACCACTGAGCGACACTGGCCAGGCAATTCTGCTTTTCTCTTAATCCTTCAACAATATTTAATCCATCAACAAGCCCTCCTCTAATATATTCCAAATGTACCTATTTCTCTTCACCTGTACTACCACCACATAGCCCAAGCCATTGTTGTTTGTCCATCCTACATTATACCAGTAGCAAAACTTCTAAAGTGGTTTCCCTGTTTCTACTCTGACTAAATTGTTTGCAGACATCAGCCATGAGGTGTTTCAAAATATCAGTGGACCATGTCATTCCCATTCCAAAGGTTTCATTGCAGCCAAAAGAAACACAGATTCCAAGGCTGCATGTGATGTGGCCCCTGTCTCTATATCCTCACATCTTAGCATGCTGCATCTCACTGTGGTCCAGCCTGGCTGCCACTGCCTTCTTTCTGGTCTTACACACCAAAGCTGTTCCCCAGTGGGGCCATTTTCACTAGTGTTTTCTTGCTTGAAATGCTCTGCATGTGGTTTCATGAAGCTTGTTGCTTCCTGTTAAGTCTCAACTCAACTGACACCTCCCTCAGAGGTTTTTCCTAATCTTCCCATCCAAATTAGCCCCCCACTGAAGTCATTCTGCACCACATGACTCTTTCCTGTCAGCTCACAAACATCTTAGGAGAAGAAACAAACACACACACACAAAAAGCAATAATCCTTTCCTTCACCATGTGAAGACTTCTAATATTGTCCTTTTTCTTTCCTTTTATTACCAAAACTAGAGGCCTGGTGCACAAAATTCATGCACTGGATGAGGGGGTAGTTCCTCAGCCTGGCCTACACCCTCTCACAGTTCGGGACCCTTAGGGGGATGTCTGTCTGCTGGCTTAAATCCCTTTAAGCTGAGTGTCAGACATCCCTCTTGCAGCCTGGGGCTTTTGCAGTCTGGGGCTCTTGTATTCTGGGATCCCTCGCTTCTTACCACCTGCCTGCAGCAGAGGTGGGAGAGGTTCCCGCCACTGCCACTGCACTCACCAGCCATGAGCCTGGCTTCTGAGCATAGGAGCAGTGGCGAGAGCCTCTCCCGCCTCTGAAGCAGTGCTAGAGGGGCAGCAAGCCCAGCTTCTGGCTGAGTGGCGCTCCCACAGGGAGAGCACATTGACCACCAGGGGGCAGCTCCTGCATTGAGCATCTGCTCCCTGGTGGTCAATATGCGTTGTAGCAACCGGACATTCTGCCATCTGGTCAATTTGCATATTAGCCTTTTATTATATAGGATTCTAGCAAGAGGAGGCCCTACTCACATCATGTTAATTTCAGAAGCCACATTAGTTTGTTTTAAGGCTAATATCCAATTAATATTAATGAACATGGAACTGATATGCCCAATGACTTATTTTCAGTCCTCAGCATGCTTTATGTATTTATAGCATTTGACACTCTCACCTTGACTTGCCCTTTACTCCCAGTAGAGTGAGGTAGGCAAAAGTCCTATAATGCCTAAAGCAGTCTCCAATAACAACAAAAATGTTGTGTTCTATGTAACTTTTCAATGTCTCACAGTCATTTGTGTAAGCTAAAAATAAATTTATAGCTACTGAGCCTTGAAACTAGATTTTACATATAAAAATAAATTCAGTTTTGCCCATTTTAATATTCATTACATTTTCCAGGAATTTAGCCACTATGTAAATTGAGATATGATTAATTTGTTTAGTTTGGACTTTTACTAAGAGTTGTTCAATGTTTCAGAACATGATGTCTTCAATGACAAGAGGTCTTGTGGTGTGGTATTTGTGTACTGTGTGATATGTAGCATGGTTACGTCAGTATAAATATGTATCCTATATACTAAAAGGCTAATATGCAAATTGTCCCCCTCAACTGAGAGTTCAACTTAAGTTCAACCAGGGGATGGGGCTGGCCTTCCAACTGCCTGGGGCCCCTTTCTCTGGTCTTCCCTGCCCCTGATAGGCCCTCCACTCCCTGATCGGGGGTGGGGCTGGAACACCACCCTTCCACAACTCCTTCCCCCAGCATGCCTGGCCTGATTGGCCCAATCAGGGCTGGCTGGCCAGATCCCCCCCCCCCACCCCCATGTGCACGAATTCATGCACCAGGTACATAAGTGTATAAGTGTACTGTGTACATATATACATTTGTAGTTATCACAGTCACAGTGTTTCTAGGTGTGTATAAATGTTAAAATGCTTATATATGCATATATACATAGCTACTTGTGTATATATACACATATATGCATCTATAAGCACATGCATATATATTCAACCCTTATGTTAAAATGCATATAAAGAAAATATTTAGTTAAATATTTAATTTTTTGTTTAAATATGGACTTATTATAAATACATATAGTATCTAGTAACTTCATTATATCATTTAATATAGATATGCCTGAAGCACTTACACATTTAACTAGGTATTTTATTAGAAACATTTCATTTATTTCTCCTTTATATTAAGGATGGAAATTATATATTATACTAGGGGCCCGGTGCACAAAAATTTGTGCACTCGGGGTGGAGGGAGTCCCTCAGCCCGACCTGTGCCCTCTGACAGTCTGGGACCCCTCAGTGGATGTCCTATGATGGCCCCAGTCTGCCAGGCACCTTTTGTGTGTGTGTGTATGTGTGTGGCCACTGGGGACCTGCCCCCAGCTGCATCTGAGGCTTGGAGCAGTCCTCCTGTGTGTGTCTACCTGCTGGGGACCTGCCCCAGGCACACCATCAAGGCTTGGAGCAGACACCCCCTCTATGTTGATCTCTCAGACTCTTGCCCTCCCCTGCATGTTGTCCTCTTTTTTGAGCGTGGCCCGGGCTGGGTGCGGCCTGCCTCCCAAGCTTGCCTACTGCCCATCTTCCTCCAGCCACCAGAAAGCAGGGAAAACCCCCCTCGTGGTCAGGCCAGCCTTTTCCTGCTCCCTGATCCTTGGAAGGGACCTGGGACGCCGCCAAGCAGGCCGCCAACTCTTTCCCACTCACCCGTCCCCTGCTGCCTTCCTTTCCCACTTCCCGGTGCCGCCAAGGGGTCTGGGGAGCTGCCAAGCAGGACCCCGGCCCCTGCAGCCTTGCTTT
>PVJC01007842.1:0-50197 GCA_004026665.1 Murina feae
AAGGGAAGGGAAGGGAAGGGAAGGGAGAGAGGAAAGGGAAAGAGAAATAAAGATAAGAGATGGAGGAAAAGAGAGTATAAGGGAAGAAATAAGATTAGAAATCCAGTTATAGACCAACACACTTAAATGAGATTTTATAAATGAAATATTGTGCTATTTCTGATATGTAAACTGTCCCATTATATTGTTTGTTCTATTGAGTGTTTATCCACATAAACATCTTCAAGTCTTTTCTTCATCCCACAAAAACAACAGAGTTTAACTGGATAGGCAATCAGAGGCATGCTTAAGATTTTTGAGATTTGCCAGTTTTAAATGGTATATTTTAATTTTTAGCTATTCTAAGTAAAGCAATGGTGGGCTTAGTGTACTTGCATATTTCTTCCTCTTTTAGTGTTATTTTTAATATTATTTATACTTTTCAAACTACATTATATTTTTTATTGTATCACTTTTAGATGTTTGCTCTTATCTTAGATGTGCCTTAAATATATGGAATATCAAAGACATTTAATCTTACCATCCATTCTTTTTCTGCTATTTTTCTATAATATTTTAGTTAGCTGAATTTTATCTTTTAATAGAATTCTTGAAAAAGGCTTGTATGACTAAAATTACTTGAGTTTTTTTGGAGGGTAGAGGAGTAAAAAATTTTTATTGGCCAACAAATACATAACTTAGAATGGATTTGAGGTAAATTGTGCCATTAGCAGATTTTCTGTAAATGGTTAAACAAAGTTTAAAAAGTAAGTAACAATAAAAGAAAACGTTTCTGCTACAGGACCAGCAGTACAAAAAAAAATAGTGTATGAGTACTTGGATAATACACCCATTTTGTAACAGTGCAACTTTTAAGTACATATTGTTGACTGTCCATAGTCCACACAGAGTTACTACTTTATGCTTCAACAACATGCTGACAGTTCCTGACTTAAGGAAAGGCATAACTCAAATGTTCCCTCACTTAACCAACTAAGTTTAGATGTGCAGAAGAGCTAATATATATGCAGAATAAGCCACATGCAACATGTTACTTGATCAATTTTCTAAAATAAGGTTTTGGGACAATGACAGTAAGATAATGGAAGAAAATATGGAGGAATGAAGTCCTAAATACTATAAATGCATATTTTTGACAATAGGAGAAACCTTTTACATATAAATTACAAAGAAAAGGCAAATAATTTTGTAGAAGAAACTGAACACATTCTGTATAATATCTTCACGTGGCTGTCATCATTTATACAAACTCTTCATTGTTTACTTTATCACCATCAATATCTGCTTCCCTGTTCATGTTATCAACCTCTTCATCTGTCAATTTCTCCCCAAAGTGTGTCATCACATGCCGAAGCTCTGCTGCATTAGTATAGCCATCACCATTCTTATCAAACACTGAATGCTTCTCTAGTTCATCTTCACTGTCTGTGTCTTTCATTTTTCTTGTCATCATTGTCAAAAATTCTGGAAAGTAGATTGTGCCATTGCCATCTGCATCCACTTCTTTAACCATGTCCTGTAACTCTACTTCTATGAGATTCTGCTCAAGAGACCTCATTACAGTTCCCACTTCCTTTGTTGTTATAGTTCCATCATCATCATCCTTGTCAAATAGTGAAAAAGCTTCTGCAATCTGCTCTTAAATCAGTTGGACAGCCATGATGCAAGTGGTACTGGCTTTCAACACATGACCACACAACCACTGAGCTCACTAGCTAACTCCACTCAGACTCTGTTCCTTGAGTACTTGCAGATATGTCTTAAAAAAATAATAGTCATCTATAGCCTTTATACTTGAAGGATAGCCTAGTTAGGTATAAAAGCCTACTCACTTTCTTTTCTTGAGTCATTGCATTTTTTTACCTTGGAAATTTTTTTCACCATCTTTTCATAGATAATTGCAGGGGAAGTTTGATATTATCTTGATTTTCTTTCACCTAAAATTATCTTGATATCTCTTTCTGCTGCCTCCAAATTTTTTATCTTTAAAATTAAACAATTGTTTTTAGATTCTGTCTCAATAGTGACTATTCTGTGTCACAGCATACCCTCTCTGTGGGTTATAGTTTGTTCTCTTCAAGAGCTAGAGTCAAGTCTTCTTTTATTTAAGAATGTTCTCTTCAAATGTATTTTAAATACTAGTTCTCTTCTATTTATTATGGGGTAGGTTTTTTTTTTTGTTCCAATTAAGTGAATATTAGATATATTTTGCCTGACTTTTGTGTATCATATTACTTTTAGCATTTTTATATCTTTATTTCTGTTTATTTTATTTTCTCATGTACATGTCTTCTTGTGCTTTCTATGGTGTCACTGTGTTTTGTGATACTGTAATCTAGTTTTATTCCTAAATAATTCTGTTTCTAACATGTTCTTCTTGAATTCTATTAGATTCAATTTTATTGCCATATGTCTAAAAAAAGATAGCTTCTCTTATTGAGTCACATCTCCTTGAATCCTTATATTTCCTTCACAGTTGTAGTTGTTTCTTTAATCAAGATGAAAGGTGGTGTTGTTATCTTTTTGAGGCAACATTTTTCTGGAGAAGTTTTTTTCCCCAAAAAAATAATTTTTGTTGCTATTTCTTATTTTGATGGTGTCTTTGAAAAGATGATGAGTTTCCTAAGGCTGACATAAAAAGTACCACAAAGTGGATGGTTTGAAACAACAGAAATGTATTATCCCATAGTTCTGGAGCCTAAAAGTCAGAATCAAAATGCCAGCATGATCATGTCCCATATGAAACATGTGGAGGAGAATCCTTAGCTTCTGGTGTTTGGCGGCAATCTTTAACATTCCCTGATTTGTGGCTGCCACACTTCGATCTCCTATTGTCACATGATGTTCTCCCCTGTGTCCCTTCTTATCTTAAAAGGACACAGTTATATTAAAGTAAGGATGCATCCTACTCCAGTATGACCTTATCTTAACGAATTACATCTGCAATGACCCTATTTCCAAATAAGGTCATGCTCTGAGAGTCTGAGGATTAGGATTTCAACATATCTTTTTTTTTCCTCTCTTTTTTTTTTTTTGCAGGGAGGTGGAAAGGGGGGGAATTCAATAGCAGGACAGTATTTTTTGTTGTTGCTGTTTTTGATACCCAGGTTTGAATAAATTAAATTTTCCAAACAAGATAGCAACAGGAGACTGTAGGGGATGGTGGGAATTTTCCAGGAGAGTGGGGCTGAAGAGATGAATGGATTGATTACAATATAACTCCTCTGTGTAGCCAGTCATGCCTCCCCCACCTCTCAGACCTAGCCCCAGACCACTCTTCTTTTACTGAACACTGCTGCCAAGAACCCAGGCCTCATCTTTCCAATTGTGATGCTCTCTTTTGAAAGACGGTGCTTTCTTAGACCTGTCACTGCCAGGATCTCTGGGGACTGTCAGTACCTTACGTCACAGAAGCCACAGTGATTGCAACCCATTGAAAATCAGCACTTTCTACTTAAGAAGGGGCTTCCCTGTCTAGGAGTCAGTATTTGTTGGTCATTGCTGAGATCTGTCCCCTCTAGCCCACCTCTATCCTCTGCTTTTCCCTATCATGCTGCTATAACTTTCCAGGCAGATTTTGTGAGACTTACTTGCTTTTGCCCACACAAAACATTGGGGGTTTTCAAGTGTTCGCCGTCTCCTAGCTTCACTGAAGATAAAGCTTGGAGGCTTTTCCTGCCTACCTTTCTTGTGGTTGTATTGGTTTTCCTAGAGGAGAAGAAAGTAGACTGGAGACAAGGCTGCTATCAAGTTCCTGCTGGAACAGGAAGCTCTTGAACTACTTTCTACAAGCAGTAAGGTGAACTATAACATGCATTCTTCCCCACCCTCCTCCTGCTCTCCCTCTGCAGCCTTCTTCTTCTATTTTTCTTTTCTTTTTGAAAGAGACAGACCAGCATTGTCCAATCAATACTCCTGAAATAATGGAAATGCTCTTTATCTGTGTTGTTGAATATGGCAGCCATGAGCAACACCTGGCTAGTGAGCACTTAAAATGTGACTAGTATACCCAAGAAATTGAATTTATAATTTTATTTAAATTAACTTAAATTTAAATAACCACATATGGCTAGTGAACAATGCAAATTTTAGATATAGGCAGGGTGAGGTAGAAGCTAGGAGAAAAAGAAGGAAAAAGGAAAAGACACTGTGATGCACAGAATGACGGAATGAAAGAGAAACAAAGATATTTACTTGGAATTTTATTGGGTTTTTCTACCTGGTGCATGATATGAACTCTCCCTCCCTCTCTCTTTCTAAACTGAGTGTAAATTCTACGTTTCTTACTAATACCATTTGGAAAATATTTTCTTTTGGAAAACACAGAGAAAAACTGAGTTATACTTCAAAGTTGTTATGAGATTGTGCTTTTGGGCCTGGTCATAGCTGGGTTATAATTTTGCCTTTTGTTATTAAAATCTCCCTATTACTTCCTTGGGAACAGGGTCCCTTCAAGTGGGAAGGCATAGGTTGACCACTAAATTTAAATTTTCAGAGTTTGTGTAAGGCTTGAACCAATAAAATATATACCTGCAGAAAGGACTTCCTTGCATTACTAAACACAAGAATTACATTACATGGGAGAAATAGAGACCAGTAGTTCCCTCCTAACACTGGAAAATAATTTTTTTCAGGGTTACATGCACAGATAGCTGTTTCCATCACTGTTATTTGAGCATTTTTGGATTCAGAACTCTATAGTTATTATGGTAACTACATGATGATCTTTTCTTCCCCTTTTGGTTATGAATAATTTGGAAAACATCTTATGTCAGTGAATGATGAGTTCATCAGAAAATAAAAATTTTAAAAACAAATAGTCTAAAACATTGTATTACAGATGGAAATGGCACCCAAATTAAAAACCTAACAAAGACAGTGTGTTACAACCACTGACTCATGTACATGATTCATTTCATCAAATCTTGAAAACCCATACCAGCCATATGTTTCTTGCTTATTTTTGCGCATGCAGGTCTTCTTTGCAAAGGTACAGTATGAGCTTGCAGACACTTATTGCTCAGAACAAATGACCTCGATGTAGACTCTCTTATGCATGGAGAGTTCTGGTAACATTGATTGGCATTATGTGTTTTTGAAATGTACTAGAAAATTCACTGTAAAATCACTTGGGCTAGGAATTTCTTTGTGTGAAACTATTTGATAACAGAATGACCTTTATAATAAATATGGGCTATTCACCTTTTAAACTTTCATCTTGGATGAGTCTTGGTAAGTTATGTTCCTCAAGAAAATTGTCTTTCATTTAAGTTATAAGGTTGTTCTTATATTCTGTTTTTGTCTTTCTAAAGTATGTATAATAAAATAGATGTTAGTTTATTCCTAATAATGACTTTTAATCTCTGTACTTATTAATATTTTATTGCTTGAATTTTATTGATTTTATTAATCTTTTCAAGGAAAAAATATCAGTTTTGTCAATTTTCTAATTTTGTTTTCTATTTCACTGAGTTCTGATATTATCTTTATTTTTTCTTCCTTCTATTTTTATGGCTTTAATTTTATTCTTTTATTTTTAACTTTTTAAGAAAATGTTGGCTATATAAGTGGTTATAAATTTCCCTCTATGCTCTACTTTAACTGAATCACATCAATTGTAATAAACTGAATTTCTGAATATTCTAAATTCTTTTGTGATTTCTTCTTTGGCCCACTAGTTATTTAGAACTGTATTATTTTATCTTCACAAATGTGGGACTTTATTCAAATTTTTTAAAAAATGTACATATTATTTAATATTTCATGTTTTGACCTTTATTAAAGGCTTAGATTAGATGCAGCATATCTAATCTAATAAAAGAGTTAATATTAAAATTGAACATTTCTACAAGATGCCTAAGCCACGCCCACCAGCTAATCAGAATGGCTGTATGCAAATTAACCCAGCCAAGATGGAGGCCGGCAGTCACAGAGCTGGAGTAAGCAGGAGGCTTCCATTGCACCAGCAGTAAACTGTCTGCCAGCCGGCTGGGCCTCTCCTGGCTCCAGGCAACATTGTTGCAACATTGTTTCAATTATAGAAGCCTTGGAGATGAAGCCAACAGGAGGCTTCATTACCTGCCTAGGCCTCGGCTTAAAGGAACAGTGTATCAATTATGGAAGATAAACCCCAGAAACCTGCTTCCAGCCAGCCTTGCTGGGACATTGAGTCAATGGGAGCTGTGGGCAGCCTGAAAACAGACCTCAGGCCCACACTCAAGCTGGCCACACCCCAATGGGGTGAGGGATCCCACTGGGGGGCTTCGCCAGCCTGCAAACAGCCATCAGCCCCTCACCCAGGCTGGCCAGGTACCCCAGTAGAGACCCAAAACCTGAAGGGACTGTGGGCAGCCTGAAAATGCCCCTCAAGTCTTCACCCAGGCTGCCCAGGCACCCCAGTAGGGACCCAAAACCTGAAGGGGCTGTAGGCAGCCTGAAAACGGCTCTCAGACTGTCACCCAGGCTGGCCACACCTCAATGGGGTGAGGGTCCACACTGGGGGTGCTTGGCCAGCCTGCAAACAGCCATCAGCCCCTCATTCAGGCTGACCAGGCACGGCAGCAGGTGGACATCCCCAGAGGGGTCTCAGACTGCGAGAGGGCACAGGCTGGGCTGAGGGACCTCCTGAGTGCACAAATTTTTGTGCACCGGGCTCCTAGTAATTTATGTTTGTGAATGTGCTCTTTGCACAATGCAATTAAATAATTGTTGTGTACATTTGTGGTATATAAGGTTTCATAGATGTCAGTTTGGTTAAACTGGTGGATAGTATTTCTCTAATCTTATCAGATCTCTTAACTTATTTTTTTATGTAGTTTTTCTAGCCATTTCTGTTTTATCAGCCAATCCTTATTTCTATCAGTTACTGAAAGAAGAGTGTGAAAATCTGAAATATTAAAGATTGATTTACTTTCCTTCCAGATTTTCAGTTTCTTTTTCTTTTTTTAAAATATATTTTATTGATTTTTTTACAGAGAGGAAGGGAGAGGGATAGAGAGTTAGAAACATCGATGAGAGAGAAACATCAACCAGCTGCCTCCTGCACACCTCCTACAGGGGATGTGCATGCAACCAAGGTACATGCCCTTGACCGGAATCGAACCTGGGACCTTTCAATCCACAGGCTGACGCTCTATCCATTGAGCCAAACCAGTTATGGCTTCAGTTCCTTATTTAAATTTTGAAGCTTTAAGCTCATGCACATTTTGCCTGTTTGAGACTTTTATTACTACAAAGTGTCCCACACCACAACTGTTACTCTTCTTTACCTCTTATTGATCCATGTTTCTATCTGGTGTCATTTCTCTTTATTATGAAGTAATTTACTTAGCAATAAATTCTCTTAGTTTTGTTTATCTGAATGAGAGCTACCTTTAATTTGACATAATTTCCACAGGACAATTTTGCTGAATATAGAATTCTAGATTGATAGTTATTTTTTCTTTTCTCTTAGTCCCTTAAATATATTCTTCCAGTGTCATATGACCTTTATGTTTTCTGATAACTCAACCATTATTTTTGTTGTCCTCCCCCCTCCCCCCTCAAATATGGATTTATTTTTCTGGCTACTTTCAATATTTTTTTGTGTTGGTTTTCAAATTTTCAGCAAGTCTATGATGTGGTTTGTATTAGGGTTCCTCAGAGAAACAGAACCAGTAGGAGAATATATATATGAATGGGGATTTTTTATGAGGATTTGATCATGTGATTATGGAAGCTGAGAAGTTCCATGATCTGCTGATTGCATGTTGCAGACTCAGAAAAGTCAGTGCTCTCAATTCAGTCTGATTCTAAAGGCCTGAGAATCAAGGGAATGGCTGGTGTAAGTACCAGCCCTGAGAGAGGAAAAAACTGATGTTTCAGCTAAAGCTGCTCAAGTAGTAAATAGGAAGAAAAAGAGGTGAAATCTAATTTTCTCTGCTTTTTTGCTCTATTCAGGCCCTCAAGGGATTGGATGAGTCTCACACATTTGGGAAGGCAATGTATTTTATTGAGTTCACCAGTTCGTATGCACCCTCAGAGACACACCCCAAAATAATGTTTAATATGGGTATCTTGTGATACACAGTCATTTGTCACATAAAGTTAACCATCCCGTAACTAATTGTTCTTTTTTTTGTTTTAATTTACTTAGGATTTACTGAAATCTTTAGAGCTAAAAGTTGCTATTTATCATCAGATTTAGAAAATTTCTGATAATCATTTCTTCAAATATTTTTTGTCCATTTATCTTGGACAATTATTTATATAACAAATATATATATATATATATATATATATATATATATATATATATATATATATATATATTCAGCTTGTTTTGTCCCACATTCACTGAGCTTTTGTTCTTAAGTTTTGATCTTTATTATTCAGACTGGGTAATTCTTTTGATATGTCTTCAAGTTCACTGACATTTTCATTTCAGATGTAGTACTTTTCAGTTCTAGAATTTCCATTTGATTCATTTTTAGATTTTTTACTTATATACTCAGATTTTCCATCTGTTCATTCATTTTGAATAATAATCTTTAGGTCAGTTTTGAACAGATTTAAAGTAACTATTTTAAATTCTTCACCTACATATTCTAACATGTCAGGGTCAGTGTTTACTGACAATTTTTTTCTTGATGATGAGCCACATTTTTCCTCATAACTAGTGATTTTTAATTATATGCTGAATATTATATAAGATGTGTTACAGATACTTCCTGAAGTATTCTGATATCTTCCTGAAGAACGGTGATTTTTATTTTAGCAAGCAGTTAACTTTGGCTGCAAATAAACTCTGAATTCTGCAAATCCTACTATAAATAGTCTGAAACTTTGGCTCATTTCCCTCAGTCTTCTAGTTAAAGCTCTTCAGTCAGGCTCCTTGATGTCTCCCTGGACTATTTGCAGTTCAAGCCTCAGCCCAGGGCTGGGGCAGAATACACAATATTATGAGCTCTTCTTCATTTCTCCCCTTACGTGCTAGCCGCTCTGGTAGTTCCAAATTCTGTCCTCTGACTCATCAAGCCAGAAAGACAAAGTTCCTCTGAGTTTCAGCCATCCCACACAACATGGATTGGGGTGTGCCCCCAGAGAAAAGCTGCACAAATGCAAACTCACATAGTATAGTTTCCTTATGTCAAAAATTGACCGTCCTTGAGATTTTTATCACTTTGACCACTCCCCAATGCTTTCAAATATTGGAACTATTAATAGTTTTAAATCTTTCCCTTGAAACAGTGTTTAAAAGAGCTCAGAATTATTTGTTAGGTGGTCAAAAAATTCTTTGGAACAAACCATGTTTAATCAACATTTAAAATAAAAGTTCTCGTTTTGTCACATTTTCATAGCAAGGTACTATGTGAGAGAGGAAAAACCGTTCTCTCCGTTTTCCCCTGATTACAGACAGAATTTTCATGGCTCTAATTCTGTGGGTTCTAGTCAACAGATACGTGAAGGTAACATTTAGAGAGTCTGCCATGTGCTTAAAACTGAACTAATTACTCAAGGCAGATTATTTTACTTCATCCTTGCAAACCATCACTAGGGTAAGTGCTAACATTATCGTTAATATATTGATGAGGAATTTGAGACCAGATAACCAGCTACAACACTAGTGGTAAGTGGTAGATTTGGAATTGAAGACGAAGAACTTTGTCTTTAAAATTAACTCACAGCCTCTCTGGCTTACTGTTTTGATGGTAATAGTGGAGAGACCTCTGGGAATTCCATTCCAGGAGAAGCCGACAGCGTGAGGTCCTTTCTTGGAACAGTATGGTCAGGTAGGTTCCAAATTTTGTGTGCCTGCTTTGTACCAGACACCTTAATCTGCTTATACATGTTATCTCATTTAATCTTCATAACAGCCCTGTGAGGCTGATATTATAACATTTTGCAGATCAGAAAACAGTGGCCCGGAGTGGTTCTGTAACAAACTCCAAACCAGACCTTACAGGGGCAGAACTTGGACCACAAATACTCCAGGTCCTTATTCCTTTTATTCTGCCTTCTCCTCCTCAATGTTGCCTCTGCTGTCTCAGTCGCACCTCCACATCCCACCTGACAGCCTCATCCAGTCTAATTCAGAATGATAGAAATGATGACTACAGGCAGGGAGATGAACTCCAAATGAAACATACAAACAAACAATATCAAATCAAAATCCTATTCGTCATCTCTACTGTTATAGAATGGTGAAAGTGACATGTGCTGTATTATTTTAACATGTTCCTTAGGCTAAAAAGATAATACTTGAGATATTTTCATGTGCAGATGCCTTTTTCCCCTGCATCACAACAGTGATTTGGTTTCTATGAAAACATGAGCTAAGTCACGGTGGCTTCCAAAAACATGAATTATTTAACATTTTACATTAGTTCATCTCATTTACTGAAGTTTCTCTGGGACATATTCATTTACACAGGAAGGATGTCAGGGGAAACATTTAAAAAGCTGTAATAATAATAATGGTCAAATAGAAGTCTGAAATCATTGCTAATTACCTTCCACTCTCAGAATAAAGTGCATGGCATGTTTACAACATTTTCATGAGACTTTGAAGTTGGCAGAGCACATTCAAGATGTCCAAATTACTTATTTGCATCCTGCTCTGGATAAACCGACTAGATTCGATTACCTGATACCGCACTCTGACTCACTGTAATCCAGGTCCTGGTTAATATAATCCTTCTGTTGTTTGATTATCTCATTTTTTCAAGAGCAACATTATAAAATCAAGCCTTGCAATGCATGAATTGACTTCCCTCATATGTGCAATAACATTGAGTTAGGGAAATTTACTTGAAGTAGATTGGCGTTAATTAGGAACATCCCACTTGCCTCGCATTTATCTTTCCTTCTTGTTACCAGTCTGTGCTTTGACTGTGCAATGGGTTGTCATTTGCAGTTAAGTCAGGAGAGCTAATTTCCCGCCTGAGCCCTTTTCATCACCACTTCAGAAACAGAGAATTGGAATTCTGGTCTGTTGGGTCTGTCGTGGGAGATGATTTCCAAACCATCTGCTATCTCAGAAAACAATCCTTCCTGACACCCGCTCGCCCCTCCCAGCCAAGTCACACCACCGAGGCTGCACTTGAAGGTCAACATGAATAACAGCAACCTGCCATGGCTAACTGTCAGCTTTCTCATGGCACAAAAGGAGAGACTCCACATTGGACTCTCAGGCAAGATGTGATCTGTGATAATTCTTCCTGAGGATGGGAAATGCCTGGAGAAATGATTAATAATGCCTGTGACATCCATCTAAGGTGGACTGACTGTTCACAGGAAATTTCCTTTCATCTCTTATCCTAGAGTACCTTGTCAGACCTTAATTAAGTCATCCATTTGCCTCTTCAAGTTCACTGACTATACATTTACATGAGAGAGTTAGCAGTTGCTAGTCAGGTTTTATGATCAATAGAATATTTTGGAAAATGTTTTATCATCTTTTTCTGTGCCAAAGTACTACTAAATGATTGCCAGTCACCAGATCCTCTGAACTCAATTGGAAGTAGTCTCTCCATTGGGATCCCTCTCCTCATCCTTCACTCTCTTCTCCTTCCTTCTGACCTATTGCAGCAGAGTCTTTACTGCTCTCCTGCTCATGGGATTCATTATGCCAGCCCATGTTATTTATTTTTAGGAGACAAATCTATGCTGCCACATCACCCTTAAAAATTTCTATTGACTGTGCATTCCTAAATTATGGGACTCAAAAGCTTTATAGCATGAAATAACTTTATAATTTGAAGCAAAAAATGACTTTGCAGCTTACTTTTAAAAATATGTTTTTATTGCATTAAGAGAGAGAAGAGGGGAGAGAGAGAAATAGAAACACCAATGAGAAACATCAACATCAACTGGCTGCCTCCTGCATGCTTCCCACTGGGAACTGAGCCCACAACCCAGGCATGTGCCCTGCCGTGGAATCAAACTGGTGACCTCCTGGTGCATAGGATGATGCTCAAGCCCTGAGCAACACTGGCCGGGCTGCAGCTTACCTGTTTATGTCCAACCACTGAGCTGAGCAATCATGCCAAATTCCTCCCAGCACTCCCTAGTTTTTCTCCTCTCTGTGCCTTCTACATACTTTCCTACTGCCAGCATGTTTATGGGTTTTCTCCACACGGCACAGTCTCATTCCTAGGACTGTTTACAGGTCTCTTTGTGAAATCTTCCTCATTACTTTGGCCAGAGTCAGAATTAATTTCTTTGAAAACTCCTGGCACTTTTAATCCTCTAAAAGCACGTACCAAGTTTTATTTTATTTTAATAATCTATTTACATGTTTTCTTTTAGAAGACTTCAAAATCTTCAAGGAAAGGGAAAGGGTGCAATAGGTCTTGATATAACTAAGATTTAACAAAATACCTGCAATGTATTAGGTGTCCAATAATTGTTACTTAAGGCAATGATTCAGTGAGCATTCCAGGAGGGCAGTCATTTATCTGTGTTTTCAACATTCTGCCTCTAGTCTCTTAAAGAATGTCTGGAACTTAATGATTATCTTTAAACATCTGTGATGGGATTAACAAAGCAATTAATACATTTGTTCATTTTTTTTTCTTACAAGGCATTTAATGAATCATTTTTTGTATCCCTGAGACAACATTGTGAGATGGTACTGCCAACACACAGGTTACCAAGAAGTATGTCGGGGAAATAAAACAACAACAACAGAAGAACTAGAGAAGATGAAATGTGAGAGCTGAAATGGATTAGTCATTTTCAAATTCTAAGTTGATTGACCTGCTCTTCAAAAGAAATTTCATGGAAAAAAAAACCCCGTAATAAATAAGACAGATAAGAGAATAGTGGCTGTGTTTGAAGTAAAAGATGAACAAGGAGATATGCTTCCCTGGTCTGCTTCTTAGAGACTCTGGAGTTTTTCCTGAGACAATCCTAGAGCTCCACATTACAGGGTTGGAACTGATCTAAACCAACTCCTTTGTTTTGCTTATGAGGAAACTGATAGCAAGAGAGTCAAAGTGACTCGATGAAGTCAGTGTTAGAAAGAGACTAACACTGTTTTGTTTTGCTTCTAGCAATGTAAACCAAGTTTGGAGGATCAAAAGTAAACCTGACATAAAAGACTGAGTAGTTGTAAACTAGCCTTACAGCCTAAGAGTACTCAGAGTGCCGGTAAATAGAAAGAAAAACAGTCATCCTGAAATCAACAAAATATGCTCGCATAGGGAAGCTGAGTCTTAAGAGAATAAGAAAACTGATTGAGGAAAGAAAAGGTGGGAAGAATTTCTGGGGTAACTGTTAAAAAAATTGCCTTGGCTGGTGTGGTTAGTTGGTTGGGTGTTGCATTATGCACCAAAATGTCACTAGTTTGATTCCAGGTTACATGTCCGAGTTGTGGTTTCAATCCCCAGTTGAAGCGCGGGGTCTGTGCAGGAGGCAGACAACCAATGTTTCGCTCTCATGCTCTCCTTCCCTTTCTCTTTCTCAGAAAGCCATTAAAAAATATTTTTAAAGAGTAAAAGGAGTTGAAGGATACTTATTCGGTAGTTTTTCTGTGTATAAATGTATAATTAGTCCTAGAGTCAGCATTATACTTAATGAGCAATTCCTGCTAAAGTTAGGAAAAATAAAAGGATATTAGCTATAACTTGTTATTGTAATTAATGTAACAGTACTATTAACATTATACTGGAGTTATTAGTCAATGCAATTAGACAAGGAGAAGATATTAGAACTAAAGAAGGAAGTGAGATTAGTACTATATTAAGGAAAAAATAACTGTAAATGCAAGATAATCCAAAACAAGAGAATCCAATAGGGTAAATTAATATTAACAAATATATAACTTTTATCCCATATAATAAAAGGCTAATATGAAAATACATTGAATGGCTGAAGGACCGGTCACTATAATGTGCATTGACCACCAGGTGGGAGATGCTCAATGCAGGAGCTTCCCCCTGATGGTCAGTGCACTCCCACAGAGGGAGTGACGCTCAGCCAGAAGCCCTGAGCAGGGTTCATGGCTGGCAAGTACAGCAGCAGTGGTGGGAGTCTTTCCCACCTCCAGAGAAGTACTAAGCCAGCAGTCAGACATCCCCCGAGGGCTCCCAGACTGCAAGAGGCCAGGCTGAGGGACCTCGCAAGTGCATGAATTTTGTACACTGGGCCTCTAGTCCTAACTAATAAAAGAGTACTATGCAAATTAGGTGTCACTCCATTACAAAGATGGCTGCTCTCATGGCCATATCATGGTGGTTCCCATAGCCACAAGATGGCCACCACCATAGCCACAAGATGGCTGACCCCATGGACATAAGATGGAGGTGCCCATTGCCACATTCTATTTAATAAAAGAGTAATATGTAGATTAGGCATCACTCTGTGACAAAGATTGCCACCCCATGGCCACAAGATGGCTGACCCCATAGCCACAAGATGATGGCACCCAGTCTGGCTCAGCCCTGTCACTGAAGTGGTCAGGCCTGTTAGCCAGGAAGGTGTAAGGGGAGTTGGGGGGCCCAAGGTATGGAACAGGTGATCAGAGGGGGATGGGGATCCCCTGCCCAGGCCAGAGGCCTTCACCAACGGTCTCAGGTATGGGCAAGGTCAGAGCCAGTGATTGTAGGAGACAGGGCCAGAGCCGGCAATTGGAGGGGTATGAGGATGCCCTACCCAGGGCATAAGGCCTGGGCCAGAGGTGTCAGGCCTGGGCAGGGGCAAGGCCAGAGATCGCAGGGGCCTGGGTTCAAAAGAGCCAGTAATTGGAGGGGCAAGTGCAGAACCTGCAATCATAGGGGTCTGGGCACCAGTGGAGCTGGCAAAGCAGGGGTCTGGGGATCGCCTGCCCAAGCCTGTAGCCTTGGCCAAAGGCTGCCAGTGGGGGAAGGGCAGAGCCGGTGATGGCAGAGAGCAGAATCAGAGCTGGTGATCACAGAGGCCTGGGCTCTGTGAAGCCAGTGATCAGAGGTATTTGGGGGTCTTCTGCCCAGGCCTACAGCCTCAGGCAGAGGTTACAGTCCTGGGCAGGGGTGGAGCTGGTATTGGAGGGGCAGGGTTGGAGCTGGTGATCAGAGTGAACTACAGAGGAAACACCTTTTCTTACCACTCATTGGCTAAGCTCCCTGTATGCCACTGGTAATATTCTTAGTAACTTGGGTAATAAGAATCCCTAAAGGTGATCTAGGGTTTTTCCACCACATTTCTGGAGAAGAAAAATGAAGGTCCACTGCTGGAGGGCTAAGAAATGTCACATCCTGTCCTAGCCGGTTTGGCTCAGTGCATAATGCCGCAGCTTGCTGACTGCAGGGTCTGGGTTCAATTCTGACCAAGGGCATGTACCTAGGTTGCAGGCTGCTCCCTGGCTGGGGCCCAGGTCAGGGCTCATGCAGGAGGCAACCAATTAAAGTGTTCCTCTCACTTTGATGTTTCTATTTTTCCCTTCTCTTCCACATTTTGTAAAAATCAATGGAAACATATCCTCAGGTGAGGATTTTAAAAAAAGAAAGAAAGAAATGTCATATCCTATGAAAGATACATCTTGAAAATGCCTGAAGAAAGTTGTCATTTCTTCATGGTGAAGGGACTGGAGTCTGTGTTGATGAAAACACCTCGGTGGATGTGGTGACTGGCAGTGGCTTCAACACCAGGGTGATGGGGGTGGTGGCTTCCCCTGATTAGCCTGGTTGCCTCCCACAAAGGGAGGCCAGACTGTGGGTTATACCTGCTCCCCAAGGGGATCAGGGAGCAGGCCTAAGCCATCAGTAGGACACCCCCTGAGGGCTCCCAATATGTCAATATTTGAGAGTGGGCAGGCTGGGATGAGGAACACCCCCCCCCCCGCAAGTGCATTAATTTTGTGCACTGGGCCCTGAGAGAGAGAGAGAGAGAGAGAAAGAGAGAGAGAGAGAGTGTGTGTGTGTGTGTGTGTGTGTATATATATATATATATTTGATTCCCCAGATAAATTCATTCTACAAAAGATAAAACTTTGAGATGAGAAGATCATTACTAGGAAAAACAGATATTTTCATTAAACTTAGTGATATATCTAAAGCTATTGGAGTAAAGATATAGTTTATCAACTGCTTTTGAGAGAGAGAAAAACAAGAAGAATGGGAATTAGATAGCTTAGGTAGAAAACCTGGAGTTAGTATAAGTTCCAAATACTTTCTATACCATTTGCAGACAGTACCTTTCTGCCATCACCAGTAATGCTTACAGATGTAGGTATTAACATAGTTGGTCATGTTTCATTTTAATTTTCTTGAAATGTCCAACACAGGAATGTTACTGAAGATAGGGTAAATCCATGGTGGTAATGTCATCAAGCATGGAATAAAGAGCTATGTTTTCTAATACATGCTTTTAGGATATGCCCAGCATTATGAACTATTGAAAAGTATTACATTCCTGTATGATAATGCTTTTTAAAAACTTATGCACATGACTTTGGTTTATAACTTTAAAATAAATATTGGGACTGTTTTGACTATAAAGATATCTCACTTCACTATGATACAACTTTATAATTTAAAATATCGTTGAAATTATTTCCACTTGACTATGTTTGTTGTCAGATAGAATTATAGTCCTGTTTTTTTCTTTCAAATAATTTTTCTTTTAAATATTAGCATGGACATCACAGAACTAGAAGATGAACATTTGGAGGATCAAAACATCAAATCATCTATAAGTCCTCAGGTATAAACTTAAAACTATACTGTAATACATGATATAAAAATCAAATTGATCATAAAATATATTTCTAAAGCTTATTTATTAGGCTTTTCTTATATGTTTGGTTAAATGAGAAGTGGTCATTTTAAAATAGCTGGTTTTAATGGGTCCTAAGAAATGAGCAAAAGAAATAAAAAGATGGAAAGGGGTGACTACAGATTATTTTGGAGTTAAAGAGAGCATATTTTAGGAATACTGGAAATTGTATGTAGCTTCTTATTTTTTGCCATGTTCAGGAAAAATTCAGTAATTTAGACTACAAAAGGTAAAGACAAATTCAACTAATTAAAATGTTGTACTATATACAGGATGAGGCAAAATTAGGTTTACAGTTGTGAATATGTGAAACACAGTTTTTCTTATATTATTATTTATTTTATATTATTCTCCATACAAAGAACTGCAAACCTACTTTTGCCCCACTCTGTATTTGAAGAGACCCAAGTTTTATTTTTGCAAGTATCTAATCTAATAAAAGAGTAGTATGCAAATTAACCATCACTCCAAGACACCTAAGCCATGCCCACCAGCCAGTCAGAGCAACTATATGCAAATTAACCCAGCCAAGATGGTGGTTAATTTGTATACACAGGTGTGGAGCTAAGACTGAAGACAGCCTAGAAGGAAGCTGCAGAAGGGAGCCAAGTGTGGAGAAGGGAGGGAGTGAGGCAGCGGAGATGACAGGGAGCAAAGCAGCCCAGAAAAGAAGGATCAAGGAAGTGGAGACAGGAGGGAGTAAGGCAGCAGAGACAGGAGGAAGTGAGGCAGTAGAGATGGGAGGAAGCAAGGCAGCAGAAAAGGGAGGGAGCCGAGGCAGAAGAAATGAGAGGAAGTGAGGCAGTGGAGATGGGAGGAAACGAGGCAGCAGAGACAGGAGGAAGCAAGGCAGCAGAGAAGGGAGCGAAGTCTGCCTCGGTGGGCTTTGCTCCCTTCTCTGGGTCACTCTGGCTCAGGAAGCCCTATTCTTGCAGGAATCTTCCTGCAATGGGCTTCTAGTATATATATAAAAGCCACCAAATACAAGATATAACGAATCAGGAAACTACATACATGACACTGACATAAAATGTTTAGTGACTAACTTAGTAAGAAATATATAAAGCCTGTATGGGAAAATGTTGAAAACATTTCTAAATTGTATAAAGACTGTGTAAAACAAGCAAACACATATCCTGTTCTAGGTGAAGATTCCATTTTTTAAAGATATCAGTTCTTCCTAAGTTAATTCATATATTTAATGCGATTATAATAAAAATTCATATAAAAATACTCAAAATAATTAAAATGGTCAATATGCAGAATTACAAAGTAAAACAATATTGGTAGCTTACTCAGTGATATTCTTGGTGGTATTGACTCCAATTCCAAGTACCATGACTGTTTATACGTCTTTCCAAAATGGGTCGTTCCAAGGTAAATTTTCTGCTAAGAAAAGTAAGATTTTGATCACTTGGTTATTTAACTGTTATCCTCATTCACCAGAACCTCCCTGCATTTCTGACCTCTCCAACCCCAGGTCTCAGACTCACTGATTGTTTCCCATCAGCCCCTCTACCTTCTGCACAAACTCACATTAACCCGAAAGTCATAACGTTTCAGAAAGCAATAACTATTTCCTATGAACTCGCATCTCTTCAGATATATTTTCCGCTGGTATGTGGGCTCATGTAGCCAAGTAGGTGCATCTGTTTGGCACTCTTGTTTCATAAAAAATTTTCCCTTTCAGCTGCAAGGACGGCAGTCAGCTGAGAGTTCCATCAGTCTCTTCTTTCATAGTTCAGCTCAGCATTCAGGCTGTGGTCACGCTCTTTCCAGGAAGTTCCCACCTTACTGACTTGGCTATGGGGTCCAGCCATTTTTGCCCAACTTGGCACTCCTCTAATTTTAGGTGTGGTTTGCTCTAGAGCTCCCTGTCTCATTGGCCAAGAATTTGTCAGATCTGCATCACACTCTGATGCCCTCCCTACCAACCTTAATTCTTTCTTCCTCTCCTTTCCCAGGAGTTAGCCCCCAATAAATCCCTTGCCCTCCTAACTACATCTCCATCCGCTTCTTGGAAGACCCAATGACCATGCATGGACCAGCTTCAACCAATCCAAGAACCCTCGAAATCTTGTAAATAAACCCAGAGACACTTGTATCCAGAGATAGAAATAAAGCCACCCTCAGTCTTCCCAAGTTGACTGAGTTAGAGAGATGGTAAAATACAATTGTAATTTAGCAAGCTTGGGGAGGGGCTAGAGGCTGGTTTGGCAACAGCCATAAAAATAAGTTTCAGATGAAAACAAACTAAGTTAAAGAGACCCACCAGCACACTAACCTGGAATCCATTAATGCAGGGGCAAATTCTAAAATGCCCAGGCGCAGGTCTATGCCTAAAGCCTGCCTGTAAGAGATTGGGCACAAAACAACAATGTATGTTAATTCTGATATCCCAAATCATCAAGAAAATTTCAGTTAATTGATTTCCTCCTTATGAATACAAAAAAGCATAAAGTATATTTTTGGAAGTTTTTATCACTCTAAAGTGTTAAAAATGTGAAAAGGCACGAGAGTTTCAGAACCTAATTTCACCAATAGCATATGAATTAATGTAGACACATCCACCAAGAATAAGTAAGATACTTTTTGTACCACATCTTCTTTTTAATCACATCTTAAAATGTGTACCATGTAGGCTATAATGAATAATTGGTCTGAAAATCAAACAATAAAGTTACCAACTTGTGAGAATCCCTTGGTGGCCTACATGAAATAAAATCTATGATCAAAAATCACTTTGGATCTTTGTTGTTTTGGCAGCAAAAAAATGCTTTTCTGGGAGAGTGAAGGAAAGTGTGGGTGAAACATAAGTGAGCATATGCCTCTCTGGCATTCGAGCAAGTCCTGGGGCTTCCAGAAGCTGACAGGGGCCCTAAGTATCAGGTTTTCATTACAGCTCCAGCTAGTTAGCCATTAATTCTATTTATAATATGCTTTCCTGATGGTAGTTCTAGAGTGAAAGAAATGAAGCTATGAGGTGTTTTTGAACATTGAGGGTTTAGTTCTATGGATAGTCAGTAATTAACTACTACAGTTTCTACTTTTTCAAATACTTTGATGAAAATTGCATATATAAAACCCTCAGTGTAATAGAAGCTCTATACCAGGTACCCATAGAAGCTCTGTGTGTGTATGTGTGTGTGTGTGTGTCCATATAGGGTGTCCCCCCCAATTGTATATGCACTTTGAATAATTATAAATTCCAATGGGTTAAATCTGAAAAGAAAGAAATATCCATTGAGCTATCAGCTGTTAAAGCATGTGTACATTTTTTGGAGACACCCTGCACATGTGTGTAAGTGTATGTGCAAAAATATGGTTTAAGGTTATGATTTTGCTTCATGTACACTGATGTTCCAGTGAAGTTTTAATTCAACTCCTAGCAGCCAACACTTAGTTTCTTTTGTCAAGCTCAGTAGTAGAAACATGGGATTCAGAGGTTCTCAAGCAATATATCATTTAATTAACAAAGGAGACATACTAATATATATGCAAGTAAATTAATAAAATGTAGTATAAAACATGGAACTATAAAAATGTAATCAAGATTAATAAGAGAGAGTTTCTTTGTTGAGTTGATGGGGTGAGGAAAATGATGGGAATGTGATTGGGAAGACTTATCAGAAGAAGGATATCAAGGAAGAATGAACAGGAAATTCCCGAAAGTAGAAGACATTCTAGGGTGGGTGCTCCCAAACATGGAGATCTGGCAAAACATGGCACATTTTGGAAACTGCAAATTCCAGGTTTGCTGGACAATAACTTGGGGAAGGAGGGACTGTGAGAAAAGCAGAAGCACTGGGCAGAAGCTGCATCATGGAAAAATTTGGATGATATACTAAGAGGCAGGAGTGAAGAACTGAACATTTAAAACATTATTATTCTGCTTCTAAAGATACCTGCTCATCCTTTTCTTTTTCCATTGTAAAGTAGGACTAATATTCTGCACTCTTGTTTTTTTAATCTTTTGCTAATTTGATAAGTAAAACTGGTTTAATGTGAATTCTTCTAATTAGAAATGTTCTTGAAGTTTAAGAAAAGATTGTCAGTTACATGCATTTCCTACTTGAAAATCATCTCCATATTGTTTACTCATTTCTATGTTGCCATTTAATGATTTTCTTATTTTTAGGGGTGCTTTGACTATCAACGATTTAATATTCTGAGTGTCTGAAAATATGGTCCTCATTTCTTATTTGACCTTTATTTTTATGCAGAAAATTTTAAAGATTTCTGTAGTTAAATCTATTGTTCTTTTGTTATTTCATTGTTTAGAAAGCCTCACCTACTCCAAAACTTAATATTCATGTTAAATTTATTGTTAATTGTAGGGCTTTAGGCAAAAAACTAGCATGCTCAAACTTTATAAAGATAACACTGGTAAGAATATGAATGATACGTTTTTAATACATACGTGCTCGTGTTCTCAATCTCCCCCCAACTTTCCGAAATTTGTCCCATATATTCCTAAAGGCTAAGTGATTAACTCATCAATTCAAACTTTATCCATGTTTATTATTATCCCACAGTATCTCATCTCTTTGACTTGACCAGTTTTGCAACTATTAACTACTTCCCTTGTGACTTGCTTTTCCTAATCCCCTTAGCTGTCTCAGGTGGTTAGGGATCAACATTCATTTTCTCACACATATACATGTATGTTGGCAAATGACTGAAATAGTTCCCACTTTAAATGGATCATAAAATACAGGTGCCTCCTGTTGTCAGTTATGTATTTAACAGGGCCTCAGGGGAATGCCTCCCAGATACCACATCTGTTATTTTTAAGGCAGTTGGGTTTATTGCCTATGTTCCTGAAGACACATTCAACCAGGCCATTAGGAAACAAGTGTCTATTAATGTCCACAGGGTGCAATGTACTATGTACTTGTCAGTTGTTTTTTTACCACAGTAAAGTTTCTAGAAATGGAGAAGTTCTTCAGCATTGACAAGGATTGACAGAAACAACAAAAGTTAAAAATACACATCAGCAATATGTCCCAGTTAAAACTTACAAGCCCAAAAACTAAGTGGGTGGCAGGAATACAGAATGACAAAACTCCAGGACACAGCATCTCTGTCTTTTATTTTTATTTTTTTTGGTGAATGTCTTTATTTACACACACACACACACACACACACACACACACTAGGGGCCCAGTGCACAAAAATTTGTACACTTGGGAGGTCTATCGGCCTGACCTGTGCCCTCTCGCAGTCTGGGACCCCTCTGAGGATGTCCACCTGCTGGTGTGCCTGGTCAGCCTGGGTGAGGGGCTGAGGGCTGTCTACAGGCTGTCCAAGCACCCCAGGTGTCCTTCACCCTATTGGGGTTTGGCTAGTGTGAGTGACGGGATGAGGGGTGCTTTTAGGCTTTCAGGCTGCCCACAACTCCCATTGACCCAATGTCCCAGCAAGGCTGGCTGGACGCAGGTTTCTGAGGTTTATTTATCTTCTATAATTGATACACTGTTCCTTTAAGCCGGGGCCTAGGCAGTTAACGAAACCTCCTCTCTGCTTCAGCTCTGGCTTCTATAATGAAACAATGTTTCCCTTAGAAGTCAGGCCTGGCCTGCTGTTTGCTTCAGCTCCTGAGACTTCTAGGATTGAAACAATGTTGCAAATATGTTGTTCCCTGGAGCGGAGAGAAGCCCAGGCAGCCTGCAAACAGTTTCACTCCTGCTGCAATGGAAACTGCCTGTTTACTCAGCTCCCTGAGTGCCAGCCTCAATCTTGGCTGGGTTAATTTGCATACAGTCACTCTGATTGGCTGATGGGTGTGACTTAGGCATCCCGAAGGGATGGTCAATTTGCATATTATGCTTTTATTATATAGGATATTTACTACATAAAGTGTTACAAAGATTAGTACACATATCTCTTTTTTCCCCCTTCCCTTCCCCCCAGTGTTTTGTGTCCATTGGTTATGCTTAAATGCATGCATAAAAGTCCTTTGGTTGATCTATTCCCCCCCCCCCCGCAACCCTCCCTGTCCTTGTTGCTGTAATTTGACAGTCTATTTGATGCTGCTCTGCCTCTGGATCTATTTTTGTTCACCAGTTTATAATGGTTATTATTATCCATAGATGAGTGAGGACATGTGGTATTTTTCTTTCATTGACTGGCTTATTTCACTTAGCATTATGCTCTCCAGTTCCATCCATGCTGCTGCAAATGATAAGAACTCCTTCTTTTTTACAGCAGCATAGCATTCCATTGTGTAGATGTACCACAGTTTTTCAATCCATTCATCTGCTGATGGACACTTAGGCTGATTCCAAATCTTAGCTATGGTGAATTGTGCTGCTATGAACATAGGAGTGCACATATCCTTTCTGATTGGTGATTCTGGTTTCTTGGGATATATTCCTAGAAGTGGGATCACTGGATCAAATGGCAGTTGCATTTTAGTTTTTTTAGAAAACATGCGTTCTGTCTTTTAATCATTGCTTCAGTTTATGCCAGAACCATCTCTGTTGAAGTTTATCATTAAACCTAAAGAAAAGAATTGAAGAGGGCTCACACACAAAAATAACAAAATTATTTTGTTATTGCTTCTTAACAAAGCAATTGCTTTTTAACAAAGCAAACCATTTCTCCCTTGACCCATTTTTTCCTTCTCAAAAAGTTACCCTTTCTTTTGTCAGCTAGCAAGTTCTCTTTGCCATTCCCTCCTATCTCCAACTGGGCTCCAGTTGCTATATTCTTCCCTTGGACAATCTCCCAGAGGCATCTCTTCTCTCCTCCCCTGCTTCTCCCTTTTAGCCCTTTTCCCTCTGTTCTCTACAAATATTAAATATTTTTTAAAATATTTTTATTGATTTCAGAAGGAGAGATTGATTGAAACATCAGTGATGAGAATCATGGATTGGCTGTTTCCTGACCGCCTCCTACTGGGGACTGAGCAGCCACCCAGGCCTGTGCCCAGACTGGGAATTGAACCCTGACCTCCTGGTTCATAGGTTGATGCTCAACCATTGAGCCACTTCAGCTGGACAGTAGTAAAATATTTTGTTTATAAATGTGAATCTTCCATCTTCATACCATTTTTCATTGGCTGTCCTTCAAAAATTGTAAATATATTTTTCAATAAGAATTAAAATAATCCTCCACAGCCTTTGAAATCACGTGTTATGGTTTTAGTGAAGAACTGTGAGTTTTAGGAAAGTCTTATTGATTCCAAGTTAATATGTCTGCTCTTCACATGGCTGCTACATTAGGACAAGACAAGCACTTAATTTAGTGTTGCTTTAAACATAAACATTAAAATAACATTAATATAACACTCATTACTATTCCACATGCACACATGTTAATGCATGAATTTACTTTGACAAATCAATACATGTCTGAATAATAAGGTATATGTATGAAGAAGTTCTTTATGTTGTGTTATAGTTCTTTATTTAAACTTAGATTTGGGCCCCCCCAAAAAGGAGTTATCAATCTGTGTTACCTGGTTCTGTGAATGAATATATTTTAGTTCTAAAATGCACAATGGATCAGTAAGACTTGAACAGATAAATATTTGATTTACTACTGCAATTATTATAACACAGTCCAGCATTTTTTAGTGAAAATAGAGACACAGAACTAATACTTATCTAATTAATTACTTGAATTTCACATACGTGGTTGCAGGAAGTCCAGCATCTTCTTAAGGCCTCCTCTTTTAACATCAATTGTCTGAACCTCAGGAACTTGCACTCAAAACTATTTTTTTCCAATGGTCCTTTAGAAATATAATTGGAATCTTACTAGTCCACAAGTATTGTGCTTCTTTTCACATTATTACTTTTGAAGTGATGCTGCTGATTTGCAATCTTGTGAACTGCAACAAGGAGAACCTTGATGGGCTGAGGGGACAATGGCATCACTTACTGTGTGACTTTGCTCTTCTTAAGTTTCCATGCTCAGCCACTGGGCTGATGGCTAATCACTGCCAGGCTTACTGAGTCCAAAGTACCTTCTATCAAATGCACTTGCTATGCTATGAATATATATCCTTATGCATGCATTCATTCATTTAACCAATATTTATTGGGTGTCTATTTTTATGTAATGTGTTTGCTGTATTATTTAATACTATTACATTCTGCTAAAGAAAATAGAAGATACAAATATGCAAGGAGAATAGATGAAACTAAAGAAAGAAACAAGTAACTCATACAAATTGTTATACATTGGTAAAGAAGAGTGTGTAAGTATTGATAATTCACAAAAATAATCTAAAGACAAAACAGTCTAATAAATATACTTGAGTCACTCAATGCTCTTAAAGTATTCAATATTCATACAGAATCAAGTTGGCCATCCATTGGCGACACCTATTTTTGGCTCCTTTGTTTTCCACCTGATGCAAACAGATAAAATTCACTGTTACTCATCAGGTCATCAGGTGATTTCCTGCTGTGTTCAGGCACATTAACTCTTGGTTTTTCTGATAGAGCGAGCTCCAGGTATCTTCCATCTGCTTCCATCTCCCTCAGTTTTGGCCCTCATAAGCATATCATCAGTAAGAAAAACTGATACAACACAGACAAAGATAGAAAGACATAAGCAGATAATGATTGTTTGAAATAACCTGCCTCACTGTGTACTTGGAGACTACCATTGGATCAAGATAATTCCCCACATCAACAACATGCAAGGCATTCTTCTAGGTGTTGGAGAGAAAGCAATTAATATAGCCAACAGAAACCTTTAGTGGAGCTTGCATTCTAAGGGTGATGAAATTAATACTTGTGCATGACCATAAGCAATCAAACCTCAGCATGAGTGGAATATTCACTCTTGATTTTTTTTAACTAAAGAAATTTTTATTTCAGGGATCCCTTTTTTTGTCATTCTCTGCCACTAAGGTTTGATTCAGACCATTCTGAGTCATTCCAATCGTCCTGCCTAACTTTTTTTCTCAAGGGGCTTGATTGTGACTTCTTTCCTCCTGTGAGTCATGAGATTCTGTGGTAAATCAATTCACCAATTCATTAATTTGGACTTGGGTAGTAAGAGACCTTGGTTAATCCCCAATCTGTTCTATCCTTACTTTCAGTTTAGCCAATGAATCACCCTCACTGCACAACCACGTAAGTGAGAGAGAGCACATTCAAATAACTTCTCTAAACAAAGAGGTCTTATTCAAAGGTTACCAATGAACTCACTCCGAGGCACAGAGAAGGCCAAAGTGATTTTTATCTGCCTTCTCTGCTGCTCCTTTATTTTAACTTTATCTTAATAGGTACCCTGTCTTATTTATATTCTTTTCCACTTGGCTAAATTAAAGCAATTAAATACATTTTAATTAGCTCCTCATCCCTTTGACTAGGTCTTCCCATAAATAGGAGGACATTTATTTCAGGCTTCTAAAATAAAAGCCTCAGAGCATATTGACTCATAAGGGTCAAGGTGATTTCTGTTGCACAGAAGCCACAGGCAGGGGCTACTAAAATATAGACTTCCTTTGCTTAGATGATACCCTGAGACCTGACTTCCTTTGACTGCCAGTGTAAGAATAATCCAAGAAACAGAAGGACCTACACAGCCACATCTGTGTTCAAGAAGAGTCACTAACCCACTTCATCCTCACAGCTACTCAGTCCTGACATGCAGCAAAATACTATAGGGACGACAGTGATGGGTACCATTTGCATCTCTCCTTTATTGTAGCTACAGCACTCTAACAAATTACCTATTTCCCCATTTATAGCAAAACTTGTGAGTGCGTAAGGAAAACTTGCAAAAGGCTACCATAAATTATCTAAGATAGCTCAAAAGCCATTTAATTGGAATATTTTAGAATACTAAAACCATTAAAGGCAGTGGCTTCTAAGTACAAATTAATTACCTTCTCATTAATTTCTTTTAGACTTCTGAATTTTTAACTAATTACTCTTTTTTAAAAAAGCTTTTTCCCTCCACCAAAAGGCTTGTTTTCAGAGCTTATTTATGAGTTTCTATTAAGATTCTATTTAAAATCTCAGATAATTACATCCACAACCCTATCTTCCGAATTACTTCTAGAATTAAGTGGGTCCACTAACTTTCTGTTTCCCAGAATTTAGAGGAAATGTTTTGTTTGTTTTCTCTTCCTCCTTATTTTTCTATTTTTCCATTTACCACTACTTCCCTTGGCTATCATTCACTGCTTATCTGAACTGTTTTTAAAATCAGTTTACCTAAGAGAATAATAACTACTGCAAATACACATACATAATTTATTTAGCAACCCTCAGAAATTACCATTTTTCCATTTAACCACTTAAAGTTATCTCAGACTTTAATTTCCTATTTTAAAGTGAAAATGAAGCAAAGGAGGGTTAAGCTCATTTAATAATTGTATTCCCAAATCTAATCTCCTCATGAAGATATTAAGTGCCTTCCATAAGTATGTCTAACTTTACTAATCATACTTGTTTGCTCAGTTTAATCCTCTTCCTGCAGTCTTTGTATTCAAATCCTATTAAATCTTCCTGATTTTAAATCCCTGTATAAGTATGGTCCTGTATTTTCTAGTACCTCAGCATACATTGTTTGATGTATTAAAATATCATCCTGCTAATTAGTGTCTAGAGCAGCAATTTTCAACATATGTCATATATTTTGCTTATTTGACAACAATGTTGGTGTAATTTTTATTTAATCACACCAGACAACTATTGTTGTATTGGCTGTTGTCATTTTTTATTTGACAATCTAAAGGAGAAGAGGTCAGTGCCCCTGACTAACTAGCCAGGTACTGCATGTTTTAAGAATTCTTGTGGCACACCAGTGCGCCTGCCACAGCACACAGGTTGGAAATCGCTGATGTAGAGGGCTAGAGAAAGAATCATACTATCTACTTCATTGTCATTCTCGGAGCTCTAACGCAATGAGGCATATAGTGTTGATATAGAAAGAGTTGCTCATAAACAGAAGGACAAAAATATTTAATGGCATCTTTAGGAAAACCTGATGAACTACAGTTTGGAGAATTTAGATAGTGAAGAAAATACTAAAGTGGCAAGAGGGATTGTCTGTCTAAGGAATATGGCTTTTTACTTTACTCAAAATAAAAATTTGAAATGCACACGCACACACCTCTATACATAAATATATGTGTGCCTATGTCTACGCCTATGCTTATCTCTATATTTAGCCCTATTCACAGCTACATTTACCAAGGTCTGAGTCATCTAGCCCTCAATGGTACGCATAGACAGTGAGACAGCCACTGTCCCAGCTAGGTATGCTTCACTGTGCCAATTCAATCTCCTCCGAAATGAGGAGGTTTTGCAACTCTTTTAAGTTTTAGATCCTAACCACTGCTCAGATGTAAGCATGTCTCTAAAAGAACAAATGAGAGTTTTGAGTCCCTGAGTAGTCCAAAAATATAACTAGCAAAGGATCATTTCACGTCGATGGCAGTCAAACTCTGCTTATGACATAAAAGCACTGCTCTGGCACCCAGAATAGTTTAACTCCTTAACACACAATGTATCCAAAAATTTACTTTAGAAGTTGGTTTTTGTTCTACATTTGAATGATAAAATGGAAAATTCACTGGATTTACTATCTTCCCAAAACTCGTATCCACCTGGAACTAGTGAACATGACCTTATTTCAAAACGGGGTCCTTGGGGATTTCAACAAGTTAAAATGAGGTCAGACTGGATTAGGATGGGCCCTAATCTAGTGACCTGTGTCCATAAAAGAAGAGGGAAATTTTGACATAAGAATACACATAGAGAATGTCATGAGACAATAAAGGCAGAGATACGAATAATGTGTCCACAAGTACAAGAATGCCAAGGGCTGCCAGCAACCACCAGAAACCAGGAGAGCGGCGTAGAACACTCACCCTCAGAGCCTTCAGAAGAAGCTAACTTACCAACACCTTCATCTGAGACTTCCAGCTTCCAAATAGAGAGGATAAGTTTCTATCATTTTCAGTCACTCAGTTGGCAGTACTTTGCTATGACAGTCCTACAAGCCTTAATACAATGTGCATTCGATGCATTACGGCATACTCTGCAATTTAATTTAAATCTTCACCTTGTGAGACAGAAATTTTTTTGAGCGTTACAATGAGATTGTCAAGATTATTCCAATCCCACGTAGGTTTTACAGATCTTGTTCTGGCCATGTTTGCGTCCCTGCCATAATAAGGCTATTGGGTTTCAGACTGGCTTTCTCCTCACACAATAGTTGGGAATCAAATTGAAGTCAGGAATAAAATAAAAGAATAATAACCATAACTAATAGGGGTTTGTTTCAAGCAGGAAGGGACTTAACTTAACATTTAAAAATCAATGCTACTTAACACATCAAAATAATAAAAAAGTTACATACCTCAATAGATGCAGAAGATATATTCACAGGACATCATAGTGGTGAAAGATTAAACACATTCATGTGTTAGGTAGCAAGGCAAGAGTGTCTAGTTTTACCAGTTCTATTTAACATTGAGCTGAAGGTCTTAGTCATTGCACTAAAGAAAGAAAAATAATTAAAACAGAAAGAATATAAAGAAGTAATTAAATATGTCTTGACTGTGTACATAAATACAGCAGTGCTAGAATTAGTAAATGGATCTAGTAAGATTGCAAAAAACATGAATAACAGAAAAATTCTACATAATAAAAGGCTAATATGCAAATCAACCAACGCCAGAACGACCAGTTGCTATGATGTGCATTGACCACTAGGGGGTAGACACTCAATGCAGGAGCTGCCTCCTGGTGGTCAGTGTACTCCCATCAGAGGGGTTGCTGCTCTGCCAGAAGCCCTGAGCCGTGGCAGGAGCCCCTCTACCCCTTCTGCAGCACTAAGAATGCGGGGAGCAGTCGTAAGCTGTCAGTTGGACATCCCCTAAGGACTCCCAGACTGCAAGAGGGTTCAGGCCAGGCTGAGGGACCCCCTTAGTGCATGAATGTGATGCAACAGGCCTCTAGTATTTTTATAAAAGTTGGGTATAAAAAGGTAACAAAAGCATGATCATTACTATCAAAGAGATTGCAGACCAATGAGAGTGATAACAAATATACACAATTTACAAAATTAAATCCTTAAGATTGTGAAATTAAGTGAAAAAACACCTTTAGACTGTCTAAGCAGGTTTCACAGTGTATTTGATATCTGAAATTATTTTTATTAATATTCCTCAACAGGTTGTGAAAATTTTACACAAATTTTCTAGTAATCTTTTAGAACACAGATTAGATATTAGATCTAAGGGTAGAGATATCTGTGCCAGAGGACAAGAGGTGATAGATTCTATGCACAGGAAGTAAAGACAAGAATGGGGGGAAGAGAAAGAATTGTGAACTAATACTCTTATCCAAAACAGGAGCTCTTAAAATAACTCTAGCAAGAAAAAAATAATATAAATAACACAAGAGCTTATGTTGAAGCATAGGAATAAATAGAGGGATTTAATTTATTAGGCATTTCTGAGTAGATTGGCTAGAACTTGTGACAAACTAGAGGAGAGCTTTTTGCAAAATAAATCAAGAATAAATATTTAAAAAAAAAAACAGAAAAATAAAAGGATTTGAAATCCCATTTTACTTATAGCATAAATTCTTAGACTTAATTTTTCTTTAATTAGTTCACCTATTTCACTTTTAGTGACTAGTAATCCGAATAAGGTCCTTAAAGACAAAACACTGACTTCAGCAGTCCTTAAAATGCTCCCTTTCTTTCCATTCCTATTTTCAAATCTCTAATTCTTATCTTTACCATATTTTCCAGCATATAAGACAACTTTTTAACCCAGGAAAATCTTCTCAAAAGTCGAGACCAACTGCTGAAATGGTAGAAATGGTAGAGGGAGAAAGTAGAGGAGGTAGTTGGGTCACTTCTCTCACTAGCTTTCTCATTATTTGAGAAGATTTTTGAGATTTTCCTGGGTTAAAAAGTTGTCTTGTATGCCGGAAAATACAGTACTTACCAGATGGCTAGATTTTGCAATAGCCTCCTTAATTGTTTTCCCACCTTCCATATCCCTCTCCTTTTGCTTTTTTCTTGCACATAAATATTATGTCTTAATTATACTAAAAAGAAAAAAAAAGTAGTATCCTATTATTTGCTCGATACATCTCAAACTCCTTACCCTGGCACTTCTTTACTCAAAGTGTAAGATCTAACCCCAAGTTTACTTCCACCCAAATCCTATTAATAAGTTTATATAAACTTCATTTTCCTGGCAGTAAAGATCAATTTTAGAGCCCCCAAACTTGCCTTTGGACTTCAACCTCCACACTTACGCTCAGTCTCTTTCATTTACCAAGAGCGGCCCCTTTTCCCGGCCACGCGCTTCCTAAATCACAAGTCTAGAGGTCCAGCTTCCATCTCTGCACCCCTGCTGGGGGAGAAACCATTCCACACTCATCTTCTCCAGTAATTGTTGACCAGGTTATTTAAATGGCATCACCTATGGGCTCATGGTATTAATTGGATTTTTTGGCTAAATTGGAAATACATTTGATGTGCTAATTAGCTGGAACAATTCTTGAGTTCAAAGACTTGAGTTTTCATGTAAATTTGGATTTGAATGTTGGCTCTATGACCTACAAATTTTGTGACTTCATGCAACCTTTTTAACCTCTGAATATCCCAAACTTCCATTTTATCTTCTCTAAAATGGAGATAATAATACTGTCCATTAATTCACTCTTCATCCCAAACTCTCTTATCCAATATTTAGTAAACATGTTCCTGCCACGCTTTATGCTAATTTTTGCATCTGAAGGAAGGAACAAAATAGAAGCAGTGCTTGGCCTCATGGAGCTTTCAGAAAGACAGAAGTAAAATTACAAAGGTGCTCGACGCATGTTAGTGCCCTTCTCTCCTCATAGTAATAAAAATAAAAGCTAAAGTTTATTGAATTCTTTTTATGCGCCAGCCATGTAAAACACTGTTGTACACATTTTCCCGGTGCCAGCCACTCTGTGGGAAGGTCCACTATTACCAATTACATTTGTTTTGGATTGAGAAAGAGAAGCCCCCACATTTTGAGTGTTTCACTCGAGATCATGTACTTATAAACGATGGTATCAGAAGTAAACCCAGAAATATGAAGTCCATAGTTTATGGACGTAACTGCTGAGCTATGCTGCTTCCTAACACGCAAAAAATATCACTCAGTGTCCTGCACACATCAGATGCTTAGCCGTTGTTTGTGGCTGGTTTCTGTTATAAATTAGTACACCAATAAAAGTGCAATGTAAACCATAAATATAATTTAAAAGTGCAGGCCCATACATAATTTAAAAATTTTTTAAATTTACCTTTATTGTTGGAAATATCACAGATGTCCCCTTTTGTTCTCCCAGTGATCCCTCTACCCTGTTCCAATAGTCATGTTAAAAAGGAAACACACACACACACACACACACACACACACAACAGGTAAAATAATATTAATAAAATGTTACTTAACTCAATATAGATTATCATCTCAATATGAAGTTTACATATAAATTATTAATGTTATATTTTGCTCGCCTGTTTTATTTATTTTTTTGGGGGGGAGGGGTAGGTCTTCAATATCCTGTGTGTATTTTACAGTTGCAATGAATCTCAATCCAGACTAGCCATGCTTCCAGTCTTTGACAGGCCTGTGACTAGTGGCTCCTTAGTGATGGACAGAGAAAGATTACTGTTTTTGCTGACCAGTAAGCATACATATCAAAGAAGCATAATTCTTGCTCATATGGAACCATGGGATTTAGTTTTGGAGCCCAGCTATGAGTAAGTAAATGAAAACATTTAAAATTTTCAAACTTTTTACTAATATTCCATGAAAGATGTGCAGGTATCTCAAGACTTAGGTTAGAGCACACTTATTAAAATTCCCTGTCTTCCTGCCTGTATCCCCTGCAGCTCCTTCATCACCTCCCTTCAGACCCTTACTTCTTTTCAAAAAAATAAATTTTATTGAGAGGAAGGGAGAGGGATAGAGAGCTAAAACGTCGATGAGAGAGAAACATTGACCAGCTGTCTCCTGCACATCTCCCCCTGGGGATGTGCCCGCAACCAAGTACATGCCTTCGACTGGAATCGAACCTGGGACTTTTCAGTCCGCAGGCTGACGCTCTATCCACTGAGCCAAACCGACTAGGGCAAGATCCTTACTTCTTACATACTTTCTTATCCACTCCCATCACATGTGGCTTTTCTTTCCTCATCCTCCCAGCCTTGCCTCACCATTGATCATGTAGAACAACTTAGCAACTTCAGTCCTTTTTTCCCCACTTACTATCTTTGTGATTCCCTGTCTTTTACTGTAGCGTCATGAAAACCCAAATAATCCTTCCAGGCAAAAGACAGAAAACACTCCTCGGAAAGTAGGGGAAAGGTAGAAGACAAATAACCAAAGCGGATTTTTTTCTTTTGGCTGGCCATTGTGGGGAGGTGAAGATGATTCTCACAGCGACAAATGTGTCTTTTCCTCTTCTCTGCTACAGTGCAGGTGGAGTTAAGGTGGAGTGGAGAGCACAGATTCGATCGGGAAAAGAACACTGATGTTCTTCATTCCTGCTGGATTCAAGGAACAAAGAACACTGTAGTCCCTTGGCCTTAGAGGAACCTCAGCCTGGATAATGGCAAATGTGACTTGGTTATTTGCCTCTGATAGGAAATGCCTCAGTGTTTCCCGTTATCCAATTGGCATTGAGGAAGCATGTCAGAGCTTAGTGATTTGTAAAAGAATCAAATCACGGTCTTTTGCTTCTTTTTTCATAATTAAGTAGTCACCGAGTATCTATTTTTTAATGGTCCTTAAGAAAATAAAAACCCCAAAAAACTAACATCCTTATTGATCTAAGGCTTCAAACTTAAATTATGAAGACAACACTGATATAGAAGAGCAGCATGGTTAGATAATGGTCCACTGAGTGTTTAATTACGCACTTGCACACTGTGGTCCCAGAGGGAGGAGGGCTTCTGTTGTCCTTTTCCCATCTCCCTGGCAAAAAGTTACCTTCCTTCCAATCTCAGTGTGGGGAAATTTTTGGAGAAGTTTTTTCTTTTGACCTCAAACCCCAAGCCAGAACTGAGCCCTCCATCACCAGCGCTCTGACTGTACTTGCTTGGCAGCCGCCAACCCCACTACAGCATACAGTGTTTTCAGGTGTCCTTGTCTCATTCATTTTTCTACCTCCGGCACCAGGTGCAGTAGCTACACATAGCAGGCCCTCGATCAAGTTTTGTGAATGAATGAATAGCTCTCTCCTTTTAAGTCCCTAACATCTTTATTTTAAACTATCAAAGTTTGCCAAGACTTTGGAAGTCAGTGCTACTTAAAATAATAGTTCCTTACTCTCTGTCCTTCCTGGGTCGTCCTAGTATCTAGGAGTAAGGATGTGGTTCAGAAACAGATAAATAGTGCTTTAAATTGTTAGTATTAGGAACAGTTCGCTTTATGACAAAAAGGTCGATTTTGAAATAGTGGAGTGAGTGAGCAACTGAATAATCACTTCATGACATGACATAGTCAAAATAATAAAATGGATCTGTTTGGGGAAAACATATTTTGAAAGTTTGGCTTCTAAAATGTTTTACCAAATAGAGGAAAAAATTGGAAAAAAGGAAAAAAAATCCTGTTTTAATTTAACATCAAAGAAAACCAAGAAGAAGAGGAATGATGGTTTCCTTTTTAAAGAGTATGCACCCTCTAAAGCTAGTGATGGGCATCTTGATACCAGAATAATGAATTTGGTGTATAGGTTTTGCTGGTTTTCTCTTCAGAGGGAATTTAATGTTTAAAAGACAGGAAAGCTACAGACTTAAATGGATACGACAAATTTAACAAAGAATAAGAAAAAAAAAATTTTTTTATAACAATTAGCAACAGAGAAAAACTAGCCTGGGCAGTGTGGCTCAGTGCTTGAGCATCAACCCATGAACCAATAGTTCTCTGGTTTGATTCCCCATCAGTCAGGGAACATGCCATGTCCTAGTTGTGGGCTCCATCTCCAATAGGGGGATGGAAGAAGCAGCCAATTGATGTTTCTATATCTCTATCCCTCTCCCTTCCTCGCTCTCTAAAATAAAAAAATACATATTTTTAATAAAAAAGAAAACTAAACTAACAGAGAAACTTTCCTTATGTGATTTACATGATTCCTCCTTAGACTGCTTTGAAGGCTTAATTCTCTACAACCCTATATAATAAAAGGATAATATGCAAATTGACCCTAACAGCAGAACCACTTGGAATGACTGGTCACTATGACACACACTGACCAGAAGCGGCAGATGCTCAATGCAGGAGCTGCCCCCTGGTGGTCAGTGTGCTGCCACAAGGGGAGTTCTGCTCAGCCACAAGCCAATACAGTGGTAGTGGTGGAAGCCTGTCCTGCTTCCTCAGCAGTGCTAAGGATGTCTGACTGCAGCTTAGGCCTGCTCCCTGCTGGCAAGTGGATATCCCCTGGGGGCTCCCGGGTTGCCAGAGGGATGTCTGACTGTCAGCTTAGGCCCGATCCCCCAGGGAGCAGGCCTAAGCCAGCAGGTGGACATCCCCTGAGAGGTCCCAGACCATGAGAGGGCACAGGCCGGGCTGAAGGACCCCCCCAAGTGCACAATTTTTTTTGCACTTGGCCTCAGTGTTCTAATAACATAAGATGGAAAACAAATAAGCATCTTGCAATGGGCTGTCTGCTGAGCTTGAACTAAGTGTATTAATATCTCCCATGGTTCTTTCCCAGAAAAAAGAAATCCACTTTGGTCCTGGAAGATGGTCAAAATTGATATTCGTGTCAAAGCTGATTTCAACTTTTCTACCCCAGAAAGGTTTCCAGAAAGATGTGGAGGCACAGATATGCCCCAGGGAAAGGCTCCCAGGGTTGTTTTTTTTACAGTGACCCAGGGAATCGGATGAGAAAGCCCGTTATTTGCAAGTGTGGCAGTCATTTCCTCTGCTGCTAGCAACAACCTATATCTCCGGATAAGTTTCTTGTATCAAGTAATCTTCCCCATCTATAATTTTTGTGACTCTCCAAAATGAATTGCCAACATTCTGTCCTTGGTTTATCAAGAAAGAGCAAATCGACAGCTGCTGGTAGGTCTACAGGTTGCATATTTTCTCAGCGCAGTCACTCGATTGATTTGTGTGAGGTGGCTAAGCCCATCAACAACAGAGGTTCTATTTCACAGCAGATTTTGTAGCAGAAATTTTCCTCACTAAATTTATTTTCCCTTCTCAATCCCTGAAAATACATACAGAGGCATTGAATAGTGGGCAGAAGTGATTGATAAAACATGAGATTGTGCCTTATCAGAAATAGCAGGTTTCCATGGTGTAGTATAGGGAGAATGACCAGGCCTACAGTGGCTAACTCATCTGATATACTTGTTGCAGCAAAAGCTGGGTTTATAGATGGGGTCAATCTTGGAGAGGATGGATAAGGCACTTAGGATAAATTATACCTGGGTATCAGGGAGCCTAGTTGTTATCCTGATGCCAGTTAGCATCATCACCCTGCTCCTGAACATTCAAGCGAAGGTGTTCTGACCATTCCTTCTTGTTCCATATGTTGTAACTACATTCCAAAGGTGTCTTCGAATTGTTTTCATGGTTGTCTCTGGCTCTGAGCTTCTGTGCCCACAAAGGTCAGCTGTAGGAACAGTTTTCCATACTATTCCAGGTGACCTTCTGTTGTGTCAATGTTGAAGTACAATAAAATTTTATTTCTAAGATTCTGCAAGATGTAACCTACACAACATTTGCATGTATGAAAGACTTTACTGAAGGCGAAGACCTCTAGAGAACCTTACTGTGAGAAACATGAACTAAGAATTCCTTGTTTGGCTCTTCTCTTCCTCAAAATGTTTCCCCTGGCAGTTTCAAAGATTGTGCATCCCCAACCCTCTCAGAATGCTCAGAGAGAGAACCTCCAATCTTTCAATCCTTGCCTAAATATAAGGTAAACACCACAAACACCCCTGAATTATAATAGCAGCCTCCAATGGTAAAGGGTAACTTAAGCACAACATTTGATAAAAAGGTGGTTTAAGCCAATCCAGGGTGATCCTTAGGTAGCCAGGAAGGAAAATATGAGCAAGGATATAAGAAACTGCAGGAAAAATAGACTTCTCAGAATTAGTTGAGCCAATACACTAAACAAATAAACAAACCATCAAGCAAACAGTAATAATGCTAAGTTCAGAGGAATCACTACCTAGACTTACTACAATATATTTTCTAAAATGTAGCTTTCACCAAAAATATTATGAGATATGCAAAACAACCCATATACAAGTATGACCCATACAAGGGGGAAAAAATCACTAGAAAATGCTTTTGGAGGGGTCTGGAAAGTCATCTTAGCAAAGACTTTAAAGTAGCTATGATAATTATGTTCAAAGAACAACAACAAAAACTATGCTTAAAGAATTAAAGGAAGTTATGATAGTGATAGTTCATCAAACAGAAAATATCAATAAGGAGGTAGTTATTAAAAAGAACCAAATGGAATTTTGAAGTAGAAAAGAACAATAACTAGTAGACTGATCAATAGAACTCTTATAATTTGAAAAACAGAGGGGAAAAAATAGGATGAAGAAAAATGAATGCAAATTGAGAGACATGTGGGGCATTATTAAGTGTACCAACATACGTGTACCTGGGAAGGGAGAAAGTATTTTTAATGTCAAAACCATACTAAATTCAATGATAAACATTAATTTATACATCCAAGCAGCTCAATTTTAAAATAGAATAAGCTGAAAGAGATCTATAGTCAGATACATCATAGTAAACATATTGAAAGCCAAAAAATAAAGAGGAAATATTTAAATCAGTAAGATAAAAATGACTCAACACATATAAGAAAACCCTGATAAGATTAATGGTGGACTTTTTATGAGAAACAATGAAGGCCAGATAGTAGGATGACATATTCAAAGTAAATGCAGCCAACCAAGAATCTTTTATTCAACACAACTCTTTCAAAAATAGAGGCAAAGTAGGCATTCTCAGATAAATGAAAACTGAGAGAATTTGTTACTAGAGGATCTGACTTAAAAACTATTAAAAAAATTCTTATGCAGAAAGCTAGTGACATCAGACAGTAATTCAAATCTGTATGAAAACAAACAAACAAACAAACAAACATAAAAAGAACCCATAAAAAGGTATGTAGGTAAATACAAAAGACAGCATAATTGGCCCAGCCAGTCTGGCTTGGTGATTGAGCACCAACCTGTGAACTAGGAGGTCATGGTTCAATTCCTGATCAGGGCACATGCCCAGGTTGTGGGCTAGATCCCCAATGTGGGGCATGCAGGAGGCAGCCAATCAATGATTCTCTCTCAAAATGGATGTTTCTATCTCTCTTTTCCTCTCCCGTCCTCTCTGAAATCAATACAATTAATTTTCAAAGATAGTATAATTGGATAAGCTTGTAACCCTGTTTTTCTCAAAATCTAATCAGATTTTAAATTCTTTGGTTAGTGTAGCAGATCTTTTTGTCAGGAAACTAGTCCCAATTTAAGTAAATAGTGTATAGAAGAGACAGATCTGAAGCACCCTGACAAGGTCCTTCTTTGCTACCTCCTATTCCCCATTCTTAATTCAGGAGAAAAGTAAGAAAAGTAAGGTGTGTGGTACAGAGAAACTCTGAGAGAGACAAGAGTTATATTGCTTCCTCTGTCCCAAGGTATTTCATAGTTTTCCAATATTATTCAAACAGTTTAACCACTTTTTGTTGGATCTTTAACCTTCTGATGTATATCTTTGTTGGTTTTTGAAAATAAATATGGGTAATACCAAGAAATTAAATTTTATTGAGAAAACTAGTGACCCAGTGCATGGATTTGTACGCTGGTGGGGTCCCTCAGCCTGGTCTCTGGGGATCGAGCTGAAACCAGTTCTTTGACATCCCCTGAAAAGTCCTGAGAAGGCAGTTCTTGGGTAATGCACCCTAGAATTGGCTCCCTCCCCTCTGGTTCCAGGTGCATCACCTGAGAACCACAGCTGCCAAGTCACTGTAGCTTGGCAGCTCCTGCATTGAGTATCTTCCCCTTGGAGGTCAGTGTGTGTCAGAGCTACCAGTCAGATGATCAGATGGTCGTATGGTCGCTTAGGTTTTTATATAGGACATATAATTAAAATCCAGAATCAAAAGTCTTTTGGACTCTGTCAGAATAGGTCAGTTGGTTAGACTGTCATCAGGATATGTCAGGGGTACAGGTTTGATCTCCAGTAGGGGCACATACCAGAAGCAGCTAATGTGTCCATGAATGGGTAGAGTAACAAATCAATGTGTTGTTTTTTTTCTCTCTCTCCCTTCCTCTCTGTCTCTAAAATCAAGAAATAAAAAAAATAAATAAAATAAAAATCTTTTGGAACCTAAAATGCGTTTAAATTTTCAACAAATGATCTTTGACAGGACGTATCTTGAATGTGAATTACCTGCCAGTAGACTGCGAGTTCCATACACACAAGAAGCAGTGCCCCCACTTATCATAGCTCCAGCACCCTGCACAGGACCCAAACAGAGAAGCCAAGAAAATGCAGTGTATATATATTCAGTTCTGTAAAATGTCCCATTTTGTGGTAGATACGCAGTAGACACTCACTGGAATCTAGTGATTAGATGTTTATTAGAATTAGTTGGGAGGATATAGGAAAGGAAGATGAATAAAACTATACATGTAAATACATAAACTGAGCAGAAAAACTGGTTTTGTTATTTGTTTTGATCTTTGTTTTGCGTCAGATTGGGCAGAAGGAAAACATTATAGGTAATCTGTAAGGGCACATTTTCTCATCCTCCAACAGCCTTGAGTGAAGGAATGGGCACTCCCCCTTAAGACTAAATACTTTGTACAAAATGCAGCAAGACCATCAAGAATCACCTGGGCAGGTTGGTCACATGCAGATTCTGGAACCCACTGCTCCCCAACTCTGATTAGTTGGGTTGCAGCTCAGAAATCTGTACGCAGCTGGTCTTTAAAAACTCTGAGAAAGAAGGCATGGAGCGAGAACCGAATCAGTTGCAGCTACTGCTTACAAAGGGCGGGGCTTTGTGTGCTTGTTCCTTGAATTTTATGATTCTAATTTACTTATTCACTTGTTTGTATATTTCCTGGGAAAATGTTTTATTTTCCTCTACCTCAAAAGTTGGAAGCAAGTTTTTAGAAAAGAAATCCTGGATCTGGTTGCTTGGAAATGTCCTTTTGAAGACAAAATTCTCCCTAATCGTGAACGGTTAATCTATCTGACATCCCACATAATGTTTGTGTGGTGTGTTTTTTTTTCTGTACAATGTAGACCCTTGGCTCCTGGGTACTGTTGTAACCTTGAATTTGCTTGTGGGGGAGTAGAGCAATGTAAGCTTACATTACTGTAGGATTTTACATAACATATACATTTTTAGTGAAAGCTTTTCATAAAGCTGAACACTCTACAGGTATTCCGCCTACATGGCCAACTAATTTCATGCTCCTGATGGATTCCCCTACAATGTTGCTAGGAGACCAAAAAACTTTTTAACAAAGGATACAGCATGTATCAACCGTGTGGATATCTATTCTCCCCAATCCATTTTCTTGTTGCAAAAGCAGCTTCCATAGAGTGTGGTGTTTATCACAATTCAAGTAAGGGGTGATTGCTCAGCACACTGATAGAGATGCAGAATTCTTCTGAGCAATAGCACCACTTGCTCTTCTGCTTGTTTTATGACTAGAGGTGGAGAAGGCTATCAGGTTTTATTTCTTCATGGGACAAACATTGTATTTGGCTCCTGTTCTACTCCATTTTAGAACTACAGACAAGAGAGAAAGAATCAAAGCACAAGTCAGGGAATGTTGGGAAATAGATTTCTCTCAAAATTTTCTGAAACTCACCACTGTTTTTCTTCATTTTAGTATCCTTTGAGATATATTATGTCAGCCATAATAGGCAAGGATTCCCTACTGACATCAAAATTTAATCCTAAAGTGGCAATGTAATTAGAAAAAAAAAATCACATTAGCAATTTTTAAGTTTTAAAAATGAGAAATTTTTGGTGATAAATCTTGTTTGTTATCAAATGAAACTGTGGGGAAGGTAAATGAGATACCAGTTCAAAAATTCTTTTGTAGTTAGATACAGACAGAAGCTGTTTCCATGACCATAAATCTGGAACAACTGAGATTCGCAAAAGCCCAGGACTGGACAGTTCCTACTCCAGAAGTATTTGATCCAGAAAGAGTGGGTTGCTCTGAGACCCACAGCCCCCTGGACTCTAGCTCTCCACCGATTATTGCCCCCAATCACCTTCCTTCCTGACACTCACCTTTGAGCATATTTCCTTTCTACTTAGTCCCCTTTGCCTAGAATACTTTCTACCTGTTTAACTTCCATTGGACCTTGAAGTTGCCAGCTCGTTTGTCCCTTTCTCAGGAATGTCTTCTGTGAACCCTTCCGCTCCTTCCCAGCTGAGGCTCTTACTATAAACTGTCATGGTAGCTGGCATCTTTTAATTTAATTTAATTTTTTAAATTTACAATTGTATGCCCAGCCAGTGTGGATCTGGTGGTTGAGTATGAATCAGGCGGTCATGGCTTGATTCCCGGTTGGGGCATATGCCTGGGTTGTAGGCTCAATCCCCAGTGTGGGACATGCAGGAGGCAGCCAATCAATGATTCTCTGTCATCATTGATGTTTCTATCTCTCTCTCCCTTTCCCTTTCTCTCTGAAATCAACAAAAATATTTTTAGAAATTACAAGTGTAGGTGTGATTATTAGATGAATTTCAGTCTTCTCCCGTTCTTAGTTCCATGAAGACAAAGTCATGTCTAGGTTTGTTCGCTGTTCACAAAAGCTGCCATTTATGAATTTTCAATGCATATTTGCTGAGATATATGATACCATATTTTTCAACACTCTCACTCTGTTCTCTAATCTTTCTTAATCCATCCTCTCTACTTTCTATCCATTATGCTAAATTACTTTCAGGAATTTAGTTTGTTTCTTTTCCTTCCTCACATATCCCTAAACCCTGAAGTGATTGTACTTACTTCCAAAGCTCAGCTTATCCTGATGACTTCCAAATTCAGTGATTCAGGCTTCACTTCTCATGGTAGACCTAGTGTTCCTCTCTATACTCTAAGATACAATCACTTGAAGGTTCAGCTGTCATTTCCAATTCTACCTGGGTGAAGTAGGTGAAAGAGCAGGGGCTTTGTTCTTAGAACTCATAAATATTTAGTGCTGTGCAACTTTGGAGAAAATATTTTACCTCCCTGAGTTTCCATTTCCTTACTTACAAAATTGAAATATTAATACTTGTCTTGCAATATTGTTTGAAGGATTGTGTATGTGGAAGTATGGGCATGCCTTCCTACATCTCTTAGTACTCAATGCTTGAGACAGTTGACAGGCAATAATAAGCTATCATTACTTTATATATTTATAATAATAAATAATCTTCTCAGCCTTGTCCATTTCATTTCTCTTTAAAGCAATAAAACTTCATTCTTAATTGCATAGGCCCAATGTATTAGTGTTTTTCTACTCCATAAATATATCAAATCATGATACAAACACTATTATTTCTTCCTTCAAAGTGTGTCTCTAATTCAAGGTATTCAATTCAAAATATTGTTGTCATTTTTATCACCCTTATCTTGACCCTTACGCCTGGCCTGGAAACATTTAACTAGAATTCTCATCAATTTCTCTGCCCACTCTCTTAGATTGTGCCTGCGACCAGTTTAAGCCTAGAGCATGTGGCTTTATTCACAAGGTTCTCGTGGAAAAGCCTAAACCACTCCTGGCAGAATGAAGCCCAGGTTTTTCCTTCCACTTTCAGCTCTTCCCACTTACCCAACTAACTTACCTCTTCATAGATCCCATGGACTCATCATCCAATGAGTTCTCTCTCCGTTCTAGACTCCACATACTTTGCACTTCATCATGGTTCCCAATTGTCTGCTCTTTATCATGCTGTTCCTTCTACCTGGAACAGCTTTATAACCCTTTTCCACAAAACTCATATCCAGGCACCTAGCAACATTTCTGTAGTTTCCTCCATCTATTCCATGGTGACATAGTAATTCTTTGTGTACACTTTGACCCTGATTGTTTTGCTTACGACTTTAATCTAAGTCCCTTGAATAATAGTAGCCACATCTTCTATTTTCTCCTACTTCTTGTGCCCTAAGCAGTTCTGGATTTGTAAATAGAAGTTTAAATTTGTATTCTTTACTGAACCACTCTGGATTGAAGTATGGCAGAGAAACTGAAAGTTAATAGGTTGAATCTTATGAAGTTATCAATACTTGACCTGTGTGGATCAATGATTTTTGTATGGTTCATCTGATAACTTAATGTCCTGATTGCAGATGATTTGGTAAAATATTAAATTGACTCTTTCTCAGTTTAGAAAGAGTCCTTAGAAGTTAGAAAAATGTTAGGTTACTGGCCTGCTCACATATTATGCTCTAGAAAGGACATCCTATATTGTTCTTTCTTTAAAAAGTAGTCTAGGCCTATTTTCTAAAAAGTCTATTTTCTAAAATATTAGAGGTTATTAATAAACTTTAAATCCATATGCATTCCTAAAGGAGGATTTTATGATGCACAATGGAGTTATTAACATATATAGTAGGACAGAACTAGGATCAGGCCCCAACTTTGCCACTACCTTTGATAACCTCAACCAAATTTTCTGTATCTTTTATCATCCATCTATACAAAAAGTTTGGTAACATAAGTACCTACGTCTCTGAGTCTGGATGAGAAGTAAATGGATTAAAATAAAGAAAGCTTCAGAAAAACACTGATTCACAATCAGTATTCAATGAATGTCAGTGGCTTTTAGAATTTCTAATTTTAATAGAGTCTCTGCTCTTGTAAAGATGTAAACAAATAACATTAACTATAATAGTATCTTTCTTTTTATAATATGGAATAACAAATTATCTTGCTTATTCTTCTTAAAAATTTTAAGTGACATTTCAGGCTTATCAAATCCAGCAAAAATAAATGGTAAAAAAAATAGTCTCTTATATATAGAGGCCTGGTGCATGAAATTCGTGCAGTTGCAGGGCAGGGGAGGGCGTTCCCTCAGCCCAGCCTGTACCCTCTCGCAGTCCAAGAGCCCTCAGGGAATGTCCAACTGATGGCTTAGGCCTGCTCCCCGCAGCCTGTGGGGACATTCTTAGCACTGCCTCAGAGGCAGGAGAGGCTCTTAAGCCCAGCTACTGGCTGAGCAACCCTCCTGCTGTGGGAACACACTTACCATCAGGGGGAAGCTCCTGCATTGAGTGTCTGCCCCCTGATGGTCAGTGCATGTCATAGTGACTGGTGGTTCCACTGTTCAGTCAATTTGCATATTAGCCTTTTATTATATAGGATTATCATAATTTTATTTCATCTCTCTCTCTGTCTTTTCCTATGTAGACATGAATTCCAAGAAGCAGTGTTACCATAGCTTTTTATCCACTCATCTACTGATGGGCACTTGGGCTGTTTCCAGATCTTGACTATTTTTTAGTTTGATGTAGTCCCATTTGTTTAGTTTTTTCCTAACTAACACTGCAATGAACATAGGGATGCAAATATTCAACTTGGTGTTTTGTGATTTTTAGGGTATATTACCAGAAATAGGATTGCTGGATCAGAAAGCAGTTCTATTTTTAATTTTGTGAGGATGTTCCATACTGTTTTCTACAGTGACTGCAAGCAGTCTGCATTCCCACCAGCAGTGCATTAGGGTTCTCTTTTCTCCACATGCTCATTGATGGTTACCATAGAGACAGGTGTGAGGTGATATCTCATTGAGATTTTAATTTGCATCTCTCTGCTAATTAGTGATTTGAGCACTTTCTTCATATGCCTATTGATCATTCATATGTCCTCTTTGGAGAAGTGTCTGTTCAGGTCTTTTGCCCATTTTTTAAATTGGATTATCTGTCTTCCTGCTATTGCATTGTATGAGTTCTTTATTTACTTTGGAGATTAGCCCCTTATCAGATATATCATTGGCAAATATGTTCTCCCATACAGTGGGTTCCCTTTTTGTTTTGTTGATGGTTTTCTTTGTTGTGCAGAAGCTTTTTCAGTTTGTAGTCCCATTTGTTTAGTTTTGTTTTTTTTTCCCCTTGCCCTAGGAGACATATTGACAAAAATATTGCACTAAGATGTTTGAGATTTTACAGCACATGTTTTCTTCTGGGATTTTTATGGGTCCGTGACTTACATTTAAGTTTTTTGTTAATTTTGAGTTGACTCTTGTATATGGTGTAAGTTTTTTCATGTAGCTGTTCAATTTTCCCAACACCATTTATAGAAGAGACTATCTTTACCCCATTGTATATTCTTACCCTTTTGATAATATATTAATTTACTGTAAAGGCATGGGTTGATTTCTGATCTCTCTGTTCTTTTCATTGATTTATAATCCTGTTCTTATGACAGTACCACATTGTTTTTCATTACAATGGCCTTGATATCAGGCATTGTGATCCCTTCACAGTTCTTTGCTACCTTTGCTATTCTTTCTCAAGATTGCTGAGGCTATTTGGAGTCTTTTGCTGTTCCATATAAATTTTTAGAATATTTGTTATAAATCTGTAGAATATGTCATTTGGTATTTTAATAGGAATTGTGTTGATTCTAGAGAATGCCTTGGTAGAATGAACATTTTAATTATATTAATTTTTCCAATCCATGAACATGGTATATGCTTCCACTTATTTGTATATTCCTCAATTTCTTTCTTCAATGTCCTATAGTTTTTTTAGTACAAGTATTGTACCTCCTTGGTTAAATTTATTTCTAGGTACCTTATTTTTTGTTGTTTTAAGAGTAAATGGGATTGGTTTATTAGTTTCTCTTTCTGTGGGTTCATTATTGGTATATGCAAAGTACATTTGAACAACTGAATGCTACTCAGGTGTAATAAAGAAGGAAATTTTACCTTTTCTGACAGCATGGATGGACCTGGAGATTATTATGCTAAGTGAAATAAGCCAGTCAGAGAAAGACAAATACCATATGATCTCACATATATTTGGAATCTAATGAACAAAATAAGCTGAAAAACAAAATAGGACCAGAAGCATGGATACAAGGAACAGATTGACAGCTGTCAGAGGGGAGGGAGTACAGGGGACCTGGGTGAAAGAAGGTGAAGGGAGTAGCCAAAGAACATAGATGCATAACCCATAGTCCCAGACAACAGTGAGGTGATGGCCAGAGAGAAGTGGGGGTGGGGACTGGTGGAGGCGGGCCAAGGAGTGTGTGTGTGTGTGGGGGGGGGGAGAGACATCTGTAATAGTATAACAATAAAAATAAAGTAAAATAAAAGAAACAGTGTTAAACATGACTTCTGTTACTTGTTTTTAGATATAGCCCAAGCTTTCTGCAATAGATTACTTCTCCTTCACATCTCTTCCATCTCCTACAAAAACAAAAGACAGAGCTCTGAAAACAAATTATCTAAGCAAAGCCCAATAGTTCATGGGCTATAAAATAAAAATAAATCAAAACCATAATAGTTAGCAGTAGTATGGATCATCCATGAATTAAGAATTTGTCTGGTTGAAAAGATTTAACACAATGCTTGAAAACACATTGAAATTGCCTCATACTTCATGCCAACAATGCATTTATATAGGGTTTATTCCTGAGTGATTTAACGTGTTTATATATTTAACAAATTGCGATGTGTAAGCCATGTTTTAAATATCTGATTAGGCTGACATCACTTCTGTGATTCTTCTGTGTATTAATTCCACAAATGTTTATGGAAGGATTACTGTAGGCTAAGCTCATAGTAATCTGCAACTTACCTAAAATAGGGCTACCTGTCTTTCTGGGTAAGGTTACTTTGATCCTTTTTATTGCAATTTGTCAAAAAATTACGTAACCTTTAAGAGCAGACATGGCCCAAAGGTTTATGAGCTTTTTATATTCGATTTAAAGTGGTGCCAATGTAATTGCTATTGCCAACTGCGTGTCTGTTCCCTGCTTAATGAGATGTGTTTAACTGTAAGACTGGCCTGGCTCCCAGCGCTGGATTTGCCACAAGCACTGGGGGAGAAGACAGTGGGATTGGTTGCTCCTCAGATCATCAAACCTTTGTAAGTCCAACTGAAAAATTATCAGTGGGGAGTTTTGACTTTTTTTTTTCTTTTTTGGCAGAAATAAACATTTTCTTGGTGATCTTCAGTTACAATGCTCTTACCTCATGTGGTTCTGGTTTCATTATTCAAGTAACCATTCCTCAACCAGTCTCAGAAGAGGCCCAGAAACCTTGCAGTGCCTCGCTTGAAAATAACAGTTACCAGTTCTTTAATATTATCTCTTCATGTGACTAGGAAAAACTGTTACACAGCCATGCCAGGGGTTTCAGGCCCCAGACATGGTGCAATCCAAAGGGCCTTTCATAGTGCAAAATTACATATATTAGGTTAAAAAATTTAAAATCAGAGTCAGCTAGATCTGGTAAATGCAGCAGATCTGGCAACTATGTGATCTCTGCTTCCAAGGAGTTTAGAATCTGAGCAAAACAGGTTTCGGACAGGGGCGCAAAGGGAGGAAGCAGCATGTGTGGCAGAGGGGACAGGGTACGAATCTGAGGCCAAAAGGAACCTGGTGGTTTTAAGGACATGAAAAAGGACCCCTGGGGCTGAAATGCTGAGGGACAGAGAAAAGAGGCCCAGATTCTGCAGGCCTGTGAGCTGATGAAGAGGCTTGGACTTTACCTGAAGGCCAGCACAGTCAGGGGAGGATTTTAAACCCTGAGCTGCCAGATTCATGTTTTTCAAGATTACTTTAGCTGCCTTGTTGAAGCAGGAGGAGGAAGAGAAGGATGGGAGGGAGACAGGCATCATTTTAAGTTTCACTTAATCTTTTGTTTGGTTGAGATTTAAAAAGATATTCTTAAGTCTTTCCTTCATTTCTCATCTTCAGTTCCCTAATGATCCTTTCTGAATGAGTTTTCTTCTATTCTGTTGTCCAATCTTATGTATCTTCTAAGATCTTTGTGGAACAGCCCTTTCCTTAGAAAACATGTCTAGATGGTACCCTTCATCACACTTGGGTTGTTTGCTATTTTGTATCATTGGTTCCCTTTATTAGCATGGCTTTTTAGCCACTTATCATGGGTGTGGCCTGATGGAGTGAAGAGTTCTTTGAAGACAGAACTGGGTTTTCATTCCTAACAGATTTCAGGATGTATCACTTAAGCTCACAGAACTTGGTTTGTTTATATGTCGCGTGGAAGAAAAAAAACTCCCTCATGATTATTGTAAATAATTGACAGAATGTGTATAAAGAATCTAGCAATTTCAGAAATACAGTAGTTTCTGATTAATAAAGAAGTTTCTTCTTTTTCACCCTTTTCGATGAATTGAACATCTGTCTCACTGAGCTGTGTATCAGTACAGAGCTTTGCATTCAATAGGAAATACATGGTTGATAAACTAAATGGAAAGGATGTCATATACATATTCTTAACAAAGTAAGTTACTTCATCCAGTGGAACAATGGTGTAATTCAAACTTAGTTATATTCTTTTATTTTATGCCCATTGTATTTAACTATGGCTTTGTCCACATAGATTGCTTTTAAAAGTTATTTTTAGTGAGTCTGAAAGAGCACTAGTATTTACACATTTTATCTTCACCCTGATTTCCCATTCTTCAGGCCATGGTTATTGTTCTACAGTAGTGGTTCTCAACCTGTGGGTCAAACAACCCTTTCACAGGGGTCACCTGAATATATCCTGCATATCAGATATTTACATTATGATTCATAACAGTAGCGACATTACAGTTATGAAGTAGCAACGAAAATAATTTTATGGTTGGGGGGGTCACCACAACATGAGGAACTGCATTAAAGGGTCGCGCATTAGGAAGGTTGAGAACCACTGTTGTAGAGGCTGGTCTGGTTTTGACTCCCATTCTCTTTAGACTTCAAGCTTCAGGTCCTTCAGGTCTGCCATGATTTCCGAGAGGCTCCAGGTGCACAGCACGAGCGAGCTCAAAGCATGAGCCCTTCTCTGTGCTGCTCGGATCGTGTCTATGACTTTCTGTTTCGCACAGCTGAGTAATTGGATTATAATGCATGGCAAATAGTTCTGTGGTAAAGAATGATAATGTATCACATATACATCAGATATTTACAGATATAGATCAGATATATCAGATATATCAGATATGTATCATATCTATCATATATATATATATATATATGAACTTCTTTCTTTCTGTGTGGACTTAGGCAGCTTCCAATGTGAACCACGTGAAATAAAAATTACATGTAATGTTTGTTGAAATATTTACATAATATTTATAACATAGATTGAGAGGCATAGGTTATGTCCCTGAAATAAAATAAATAGCAATTAAAAGCACTCGTGATGTTCTTTAACAATTAAGATGAATAAAATGTCTGCTGTTTGAATTGGCTCAGAATACTGGCATTTAAACAATGAAGAGAGATTAGGGCTATAAAGCCTAAAACTGACACACTTCCTTTAAATTCCCTACAGGTTGGTTTGCCATCTTTTATGGCTTTCAGTGGAAAAAAAGTCTCATGAAAAATCATTCTGTTGTTGAATTATAAATCTATTGACAGAAACTTCAAAAAATGTTTCTGATTTAGCTTATTGCAGGAGATTAAAAAACAATATAAATATATCCAGTGTTATTAATAGTAATACCAATTTAGAGCCATTTATACTAATTTAATAAATACTAAAATTTATATAGCACTAAGCAGGATAATTTCTTTCAAACCATTGAGTGATTCTTGCAGAAGATTCCATGGGGGCTAAAACCTTTTTTTCTTTTTTTTGTAAGAGAGAGAGGAAAAGAAAGAGAGGGAAAAAGAGAAACATCAATGTGAGAGAGAAACATAGATTGGTTGAAATGGCTCAATTTGCGAATCACATCCAAATTCTTTTCAGTTCTCACCAATAGATATTTTGACCAAGAATGTGGGAACAATTATTGGCAAATAGATCTTATGGAGGACACAAAAGGAATTTTAAAAGCATGGAAATGTTGCAAAATTGAACTGCACCAGGATTAAGACTTTCTGTTAATCAACAAACCCAAATAAGAAAGTGAAAAGGAAAACCAAAAAGTTGGAAAAATAGACAACTTAATAGAACAATGAGCAGATGGTAGAATGGGATCTCCACTGAAGAGAATATCCAAATGACTATTAAATAAGTAAAAAGTTAATCAGCCTATTAGTCATCAGGAAAATTCAAGTGAAGACCATATATAATGTGATACCTCAACACCTTGACCAGAATGGCTAATGGCTAAAATGAAGTACTGAGAGCACTAAGAGTTGGTAATGATGTAGGGAAACCATACACTACTGGTGAGAAGGCAAACATTGGTACAACTGTTTGGGAAACATTTTGTCAATATTTACTACAGCTAAATATACATAAATCTTTAACCCAGCACTTCCACTTCTTCCCTTCCCTTCCCTTCCCTTCCCTTCCCTTCCCTTCCCTTCCCT
>PVJC01007843.1:0-50363 GCA_004026665.1 Murina feae
GGCAGGCCCCCAGCAGGTAGACACACACAGGAGGACTGCTCCAAGCCTCAGATGCGGCTGGGGGCAGGTCCCCAGTGGCCACACACACACACACACACACACACACACACACAAAAGGCGCCTGGCAGACTGGGGCCATCATAGGACATCCACTGAGGGGTCCCAGACTGTGAGAGGGCACAGGCCGGGCTGAGGGACTACCTCCACCCCGAGTGCACAGATTTTTGTGCACCGGGCCCCTAGTACATATTATAAAAGGAAAACAAAGAAACAAGCCCTGGCAAGCAGAAAAGCTAAATTCTGTATGTTGGCTCAGTCAGAAGGGACAGCTGTGTGGCTATATTATTCTTGCTGTGAAAGATGTTCTCATTCAAAACTTAACACTTTGGAAAATCCCTTAACCTCTCCAATCCTCAATTTCTTTGTGGCAAGCCGGCACAGCCATGGCATACTCAGCCCCAGGGCGCCTTATGTGCCATGCCAGCTCAGCCTGGTTCAGTGGCCCAGAGTGGGGGTGGTGAAAGGCTTAGAAAAGACAGACAAGAGAATGAAAAAAAGCTGGGTTTTGGTAGGATGTTGCCCCTCTGATGGACAGCACCAGTGCCCACAAGCCTTGTCTTTATTTTATAGCAGGTGCCATGAGGCAAAGTGAGGGTGTGATCAAGATATTTACAACATTCTCGTGGGCTTCAGTCCTACTCAGCTACATGCACCGGAACTCTATCAAGCCCACCTCACTCAGGCACATGGGACCATGTGTTCGGACCATAGGTTCAAGCTTACACCTATAGCTGTTGGCTATAATTGTGCTGATAGGGCTCTTCCCTCCAGCTGGGACTTGCATGTAGCAATGAGAGGACTGCGCCCTCTCCTCAGACCAAGGCTTGAACTTGTCCAAAACAGTGCAGCCATGCCCCACATTTCTTTTTCTTCAAATCAGTGTAATAAAACTTACCTTGAAGAGTGGTTATGAGAAATAGAAAGTATATTTGTACCTTCCACATAGCTTCTGGCAGGTAGGAAGTCATAAATTGGAACTTCATTATCATTTTTAGTCTCTATTTGTTAATAGAGTAATACCATTGATAATTGTGTCTGAACCATGAATTCATGAAACACAAACTACTTATGTGAAAAGAGATCTTTCCTGTGCAAGATTGGGAACTACACAGCTGTGTCCATACTAAGAACACATGGGAGAGATGGCCCGGAATCAACCATCTAATACTACATCAACATTCTGTAAATGTGAATTCACTATTAACAAATTTATTATAAGTTTTAAGTAAATACTATATTATTTAAACAATACTAGATTAGTATAATAATTAGTTTAATATGCTCCTGAACATGGTTTAGCCTTTTGGGAGGCAGCAATTCCAAAATGGTTTTGTTCAGACCAATTTCTGAAAACATAAGAGATTAATATTAAATGAACACATTGACAAAGTGATATGAGTTAAGTCACTCCCCAGCCTTGTTAGCTTAATGCTAATGTGGACAAAGCTTAAATGGCTAATTCTATCTAGAAAGGCAGGTTTGAAGAGCTATCTTTTGACCCTGTTGCTGGCTTGGGTATTTTTCTTAGCTTGTGTGGAAAAAAAACACAACACACTTAGAAAAAGATTGCTAGGTATTTCTTTCCTTTGGTTTATTTTTTCAGCCAAAATATAAGACCTTACTTAGATGACTAGCAATTAAGGAATTTTTGTGGTTTATTTCCTGATCTAACTGCTTACTTCTGAAGAAAGCAATCCTGACAAGCTTACATTAGCCTGGATCTGACCAAAAGTATAAAGCCAAAAACATCTTTGAAAGGTTTACAGAGAAAAGTCAGGCTGGAAATGTAACAATAAAATGCTCCTTAGGTTGCTTTTCCTAGATCACATGGACTTTATTTTTCCCCCTTGGATACTGATTTTATAGAAAATAAACAATTTTCCAATGCATTAACCTCATTTTTTAATGACATTGGAGACCTGCAGCGGAACTAGAAGGTGAGTAATCAAATCAATGATGGTAATTCTACTTACGACAATACTTTGAATTAATAAAACCCTTTACTCATAAAGATCTCACCACTGTTTGTATAAACTTGACCTCATTGCTCTGTAAGCATTGGTTGAATATGGATTTAAATTTTACTTCTTTTCCACAGCCTTATTATAAGGAAGTGAAGGACTTTTGAAAATCCATTTTCTAGGAGGAGAAACTCAGAGACATCCCATTCAGTGTCAAGATGCAGAAATGCATCTTCCTAATTATCATCAATACTGGGCAGTGCTAGTGTCAGGTGAGGCCTGAACCAGCAACCGAGAATGCCCCTAAGGACCAGATATTGTCATGGCTGTTTGCCATCCCTAGGAGGCTTCCCTTGATGTTGTAAGATGACTGCCAGCAACCCCTGGGGCTGTTTGCTGCCTGGCTGACCCACTCCCTGCCCAGGTTCTGAGCTTCACCCTGAGTGGACTGGCTTCGTCATGGCTTAGGGAGGCCCACTGACCACATCCATTGACTACCAGAACTTGGGTGCTCATTGGCATTGTTAGAGTCATGACCTTCATATTTGGGTTCCTGGGGGCAGAGAGAGCTTCACCCAGAGCATATGATCCAAGATTGAGAAAAGAGAAGTTCCCCTGGAGCAAAACCAGAGGGGCTGCCAGGCAGAAAAACCCAACCAAAACACAGACATGACAGTAGATTGATCTCTAGTTCACAGTGTTGAAAGTGGTGGTGGGGGAGTGAGCTAGTGGAGAGACTGGGGGCTTTGGAGCAGGAATATGGCAAAGTGAATTTAGGGGTTGAGTGATAATGATAATGATAATAATATCTTGCATGACTAGTGCTTTATATTTTCCAAAGTGCATTCACTTACCTGAATCTTTTTAATAACATTATGACATAGGAGGGTAGGTATTATACCTATTTTGCAAATTACATTAAGGTGCAGAGAAATTATTTAGAGAGAATTAGAGAGCTAGGGTGGTGATTTGGGCTTCTTAACTTTTGGTACACTTCCCCCCACCCCTCCTGTATTATCATTTATGATGTTAACTATTATTAGATCAAGCTTATCAAAGTAGATTACTCAGTTTTGGAATGTTTCCCTAATTTATTTACAGAATATTAATTGAATGCCTGCTATGTGCTGAACATCATGTTAGGTGTTGGGGCTCAAGGAATTTATTAAGAGGTAATAACAAGCCACTATTTTGAGTCATTAGCTAGATGAAAGCACAGAGTGACACAATACTAATATAGTCTTGAGAAAGGTGGAGGGGCTGTCAGGGAAGGCTTATGGAGAAGATAACGTCTCAACTAAAATCTTAAAAATAAGCAGAGGTGATCCGACAAAAGGATGAAAAGACAAGAATGAGTAGGGTGTAAAGCTTTCCAACAGTAAGAACAGCATGTGCAAAGGTCCTAGGGTGAGCACATGCCATGAAGAAAACCTGCAGAGAGTTGAATACTACGGCTGGAGCACCAAGTGCCACAGGTTGAATTGTGGAGATGAAAGAGGCTACAGAGATTGGCTGTGTGTACACCCTGAGGGTCTTGAAAGTTTTGGGATTTATCCTGAGGAAATGGGGGATATGGAAAGGTTTTAGAAATGTCACGCAGGTTATAAAATGGAAATCAGTGGGAGCAGGAGGGAGGAAGTAGGAAGAAAGAAATGGGACTGGAAGCCCAGTTAGATGGTTTCAGGCTCTGAGGAGGAAGGTGAGGATGGCCTGAATTAAGGCAGTGTTAGAGGAAGGGTTTTCATGATATTAAAATTGCAAACTTCTAAAACATTAGTTTACCCAAAGAAATAATAAGTGATGTCTATGCAGAAATCTTAATTTTATCTCTTCATTCAGGTGACCTTTAAAAAAATTCCGTTGGACTTGCTTTATTCAGCAAGCAGCTATTAGGCACCTATTGAAAGCCATATATTCTAATACTGTCTAATTCTTGCCATTTTTATCAGTTTATGTTGTACAAAATACAACTTTAGATACCTCTTTTAGACATGTCACAAGGTCAGTTAATGTCCACCTATTTTACTTAATTTCAGAATTGTTCTCAAATTCATATTGTTTTGAGTATAAGAGAGGTTTTCAAAGAGTTAGGAGGTAACTTGTGTGTGTGTTTAGCCCCTTTTCCTAAACTAAAAATCTTGTTTATTTTTCTGATAATCCCTCAAAGGGCAAAGTACACTGAAAAGATTACCAATTTATAAACTGGGTAAAATTGCTACAAAAATATCTCCCAGTGTATTTTGTGGGGCTTGTTTGAGTTTCAAAATTAGGGCAATTCTATATTCCCACAGATGCAAATGAGAAAAAGTGTTTAGCTCCTGCATAGAATAAAAGGATTTATGCAAACATTTACTAATTAATTCAGCTAAATTTTGATGAAGTCCAATGCTTAAAAATGTTCTATTTATGGAATTAAAACTCCCGACACTTCTTTATCATCAGCAGGCTGGGCACAGTCTTCACCCAGGTATCAGCTCCTCCAGTAATCTCTAGTCTAGGCTGTTGCAGAGCTTTACAACTCTGGCAGATAAAGGCAATTCTAATTTAGTGCTCACGTTAATTATCAGTAATATTAAATGAATATGTTGGAGCTATTTACATGTGTCACTCAAGGTTGCTGCATTCTAAAGAAAATGATTATAATTGTTCTTATTAGTTATCATATTTCATGTTTCTGTAGTGACTTTTTTTTTTTTGGTTGGGTTTTGGGAATATCTTAATGAGGAAAAAGGCTTACAGTATTTTAAAATGTTCATAAAGCACCAAATAGCCTTTCTAATTCATTAGTCATATGTTATTGGAAAATTCCTTTGTGTTACTTTATTTGTTTCCGAGTACATGTAAACCAGATTAAAAAGGAAAAATGGGGCAGTCAATCTTCTCTGATAACTGGTGAAGAGATTATAATACAGAATGAAAACCCAGATACCTCTGAGATTTGAAACACTTTACATTACTCTGCATTTTGCTCTTAGTTCTGCTAGGGATTGACATTTTATTGCCTGTGGATTTTCCTACAACAGTAGGGAACTTGGGTATCTAAGTGGCTTCTTTTAAAATCTTATTCCATAGGAATTTCTGTCAAACAGCATGATCTTGTACCACTCAAAATTTTTCAAGAACAATTAAAGAGAAATTATAAAGAGTACTGGACAGTACAAAGAGAATGGGTCAAATGCATATTGTGTGCATATTGTGGCTGTTAATATCAATTTTCTCCCATTAGATTTATAAAATGTTAAAAAAAAAAAAGAAATTTTGTTGCCTAAATATTACCAAGTTAGAATCCTGACTCATAGGAAGCCTGTAGGATATCTTGCTTCCATAGCACCTTTTTCCTAAACTGAAAGCATTTCACTCTACCCTGTTGAATAACAATTTGCAATTCTAATATGTGGATTATCTGCCTGATACAGACACCTGATTAAGTTTCAAAGTTGATTCAACATTCAAAACTTTGACAATAAAAGCTGCTATGCCCTAGCCAGGAGGCTCAGCTTGGAGCATCATCCCAGATACCAAAAAGTTGGGGGTTTGGTTTCTGGTCAGGGCATATACCTGGGTTGTGGGTTTGATCCCCCGTTGGGGGGCTTACAGGAGACAACTGATCAATGTTTCTCTCCCCCACCCCCCACCCCGCCACATGTCCCCAGGCAAAGATTAAAAAATAAATAGTAAAAAAAAGCTGCCAGATGTTCACTTACATAGTTTTGACTTATATAGAATAACATGTGATCTAGTACAATTGGGGGAATGAGGTGTTTCAAAAAATGGATTGTTTCCAAAGCTGTAGTTCAAGTTTTCACATCGTTTTCACCCTGAGCACTCCTACTCATCATTCAAGGCTCAACTCCAAGTCACCTTTTCTGGATATCTTCTCTTGTCACTCTGCTAGCCCTGGTCAGAGTCCATGCTCCCTTTTACACCACCACACCATTTTACATGGTAAGCATCTATTTGACTCACCTGTCCTTATCAGCAGCCTCCTTCTCCCCCGAATCCTCAGTCTGTAAAATCACTGAGAGTTGGCACTGTCATACTCAGCTCTATTCTTTAAGGGCCTTAATGCTGTGTCTCAAACACAGTAGATAGATTCTCACCATGTAATGAAAGCCAATTGAAGAGAAACCACACACATCCCTGTCTCCTTAAATAAAGTATTCCAAAAATAATAGCAAAAACTTGTGATCACTTAGACGCTTCACCATGGGCCGCAGAGCTTCGTAAACCTGCCAAGTGCATGCATGTCAGTTTTGCTCAGCGGGACCAGGCTGCCTACAGCTTGTGTGCCCTTCAACAAGCTCCTGAGGTGAGGTGGGCTCTTGGTGGCAGGTTCTAAAATGTAGCAGAATCATTGGAGGTCCTTTGAGCTGACTCCTAGTATCAGAGTGTCTGCTCCTCAGTGTTTTAATTGACCTTCATCTCTCTGTTGTCTTGATCTCAGGCTATCGATAGTGATGCTATCCACTAGGCATGCCTGGGGCAATTGCCTTGCCATATTACCTGTAGTGAGTGAGTCCCCGCAGACATTTCCCTAACAGGACCAATGCTGGACTTTAGGCCATCAGGGAACTTTGAGGAACAAGATTCCTCACAGATTATGGGGGTACATGATACACCCAAGAGGTAAGACAGGGAGGGATATATTACCGACCTGGTGCTCTGGAGGTCGCCTGGGGTTTCAAGGTTTTCCTCATTATTGGCTAATCTAATCTAAAGCATCAGAGAGGAATTAGAGTGCTGGAAGAGAGAAGTGTGGCCACTGAAGTGGTCAGTTATCTAGGTTACCCAGGGATTTCTGAAAGAGGGAGCTTTGTTGGGGGGCGGGTGCTGGAGGGGGCAGCCTAATTCCTTATCTGGGTGTCTTGCTAGTAGCTGTGTCATACAGCTGGCCATATGTTTATTCAAGGTGCATGTCTTTAGAAAGTGATGTCTTGGCAATTAAAAATTTAATGTGAGCCCTAACCGGTTTGGCTCAGTGGATAGAGCTTCGGCCTGCAGACTGAAGGGTCCCAGGTTCAATTCCGGTCAAGGGCACGTACCTTGGTTGCAGGCACATTCCCGGTGGGGAGTGTGCAGGAGGCAGCTGATCGATGTTTCTCTCTCATCGATGTTTCTAACCCTCTATCCCTCTCCCTTCTTCTCTGTAAAAAATCAATAAAATATATTAAAACAATAAAAAACCCTTAATGTGAGGCATTTACACTACACTCTGCCACTTCCTGTGGGCCCCTGTCTCTTTTCTCTTCCCCCTTTAGTTTAAGCAGCTGATGGCTCTTAAACCAAATGCCCTGGCTTTCAGAGTAATCACCATCCTTCCTCCCAATATACAAGCAAACTGTTTTCATCACATCTTATGGCATCTTTTAGGGTAGTTTCATTATTGTTTGCTTTTCAAATATTCAATTATATGTGTTACCCCTCCCCCACCCCCATTTTCCTCTACTGACAGGAAAGCCCTAACTTGAAAAAAATAAAAATAAAAAACAAAAACAAAAACCTCTCGACTCAATTTCATTCTGAATGCTTCAGCTGAATGCTTAATGTGCAGAGAAAACTGCTTCCAAGAAGATAGATGTGTTACTGGAATGGATTCTCATGTTAAATGATTCTTTAACATCTACTTTGGTATTCAAAAAAAAGACAAATACGATTCAACTTTGCAAAAGAAAAATCGAATGTTGAAAAGGTAACAGATTCGTTTAAGTAATTCTATAAACTTTAAATCACCTTAGGATGAGATCTTTGTTCGTTTCCTTTAAATTTTTCCAAAACTTCCAATAGTATTTATTTCAGTATCTCATGACTTCTACATTAAGCTTCTGATAGCTAATCCAGATGTTTCCTACAGTAAACTTTGCCTTTCCTTTACTGTACAATTTGCAGTAAAAACAGATTCTTCACTTATTACCAATCTTAGTTCACCTTTCAAACACTTAGTGACTCCTCTAATCTGTTATTCTTTGCTCCAAAACTCACTTTTTAAAAATAAATCTTTATTGTTCATTTTATTACAGTTGTTTCTCCCCCCCATATCTCCCCTCCTCCCAGTTCCTACCCCATCCACTGCCCTTATCCCCCCCCCTCCACTGTCCTCATCCATAGGTGTATAATTTTTGTCCAGTCTCTTCCCACACCCCCAAGCCCCTATCTCCTTGTGAATTGTCATTCCACTACCTTTTTATGCCCCTGATTCTATTCTATTCACCAGTGTATTCTGTTCATCAGACTTTTTTTTTTATTCACTTGATTTTTAGGTTCACTTGTTGATAGATATGTATTTGTTGTTCATAATTTTATCTTAACTTTTTCTTCTTCTTCCTCTTCTCAAAGAATACCTTTCAGCATTTCATATAATATGGGTTGGGTGGTGATGAACTCCTTTAGCTTTTTCTTGTCTGTGAAGCTCTTTGTCTGACCTTCAATTCTAAATGATAGCCTTGCTGGGTAAAGTAATGTTGGTTGTAGGTTCTTGCTACTCATTGTTTTGAATATTTCTTGCCATTCCCTTCTGGCCTGCAATGTTTCTGTTGAGAAATCAGCTGACAGTCATATGGGTGCCCCCTTGTAGGTAACTGACTGCTTTTGTCTTGCTGCTTTTAAGATTCTCTCTTTGTCTTTTGCCCTTGGCATTTTAATTATGATGTGTCTTGGTGTGGTCCTCCTTGAGTTCCTTTTGTTTGGGGTCCTCTGTGCTTCCTGGACTTGCAAGTCCATTTCTTTCACCAGGTGGGGGAAGTTTTCTGTCATTATTTCTTCAAATATGTTTTCTATATCTTGCTCTCTCTCTTCTTCTGGCACCCCTATAATTCTAATGTTGGTACGCTTGAAGTTGTCCCAGAGACTCCTTACACTATCTTCATATTTTTGGATTGTCTTTTCTTTTGGCTTTTCTGGCTGGGTGGGTTTTGCTTCTTCATATTTCTTGTCTTTGATTTGATTCTTGTGATCCTCTTGTCTGCTGTTGGATCTCTGTATATTCTTCTTTATTTCAGTCAGTGTATGCTTAATTTCTAGCTGGTCCTTTTTCATATGCTCGAGGGTCTCACTAAATTTATCGGCAGACTCTAGAATATTTTTGAAAAGCCTTATAACCGTGGTTTTGAACTCTGTATCCAGTCGTTTGCTTTCCTCCATTTCTGTCATTTGTGACCTATTTCTTGGTCTCCACATTTTGGCTGCTTCCCTCTTCATTGAAAGAGTGACTTTAATCAGCTGTGTCTATGGTGGGATAACTTCTATGCTGGAGACACCCTTATGGGGCAAGACTTGCTTCAGTGGGGCTTTGGTGCCCAATAAGTCTGCCTCCTAAGTGTGTCCCTTATCCAAGTATGCTGGCTCTTGTATCTCCAGGGAGGTGCTGTCTTAGCTTCTGCCTGGGGCTTCCCAGCCTTTTATATGCAAAAGCCTCTGCGTGCAGCTTGGGTGGGGCAGGATCTCGGGGAGTCTACAGGGCGGAGCTACCAGCTATGGCCACTTCCCAGCCCTACCCTAAGAGGCACCGGGTCTCACGCTGTTCTGGAGTTCCTCCCAGTGCTCAGATGGTGCTAGACAGTCCAGCTTCTCCCCATAAGATTCTGAGTTCTCCGCAACTTGCCTGGAACTGGAGTTCAGAGCCGTTGGGAGCTTGTGCTTCCCTCCGGTACAAAATGCTACCAGTCCTTCTTGCGAGCCGTTTTGCAAGCTGCAAACCACAATTTCTGTGCGCTGCCAGCTGCCGTTTCACTAGCGCCAGACACCGTCTCCGCGAACCCTCTCCTCAAGCCCCTTTGTGTGCATGCGCCTCCATACTTTTGCACTTTATTTCCGCACCTCCTCTGAGTTTCAGTCTCCTTCTAGTTGTAGAATTTCCACTCAGCCATCCTTCCTGTGGGTCTGGGTGTTGTTTGTTTTTTCTTTTCGTTGTTATTTTATAATTGTTGTGCCTAGCAGCAATTCTGCTGTTCACCTATGCCGCCATCTTGGTTTCTCCCCCCAAACTCACTTTTTAAAAAACTTTTAGGATTTATATAAACCTGCTATTTCTGCCCCCCCCCCCCATTAATTATTGCCCCTTTCCAAAATGCATATTACAGCAGCATTCTTAAAGGAAGATCCATAAACCACTTGAGTCAGAATCAGACTCATTTCAGTATTTATTGTGAAGGAAAGTGCCTCAGAATTGTACTCCACATATATATTCAGTTTCCAGTATCTCACTTTGTATAAAAATAACAACAATAAAAGGTGAGTGTTCTATTAATAAATAAATTTAGATTGAGGTCCAATTTGAGCCTCTGATCTCTGCCCCCCTTTTTTGTTAATCCTTACCCAAGGATTTTTTTCCATTGATTTTTAGAGAGAGTGAAAGAATGAAGGGATGAGAGAGAGAGAGAGAGAGAGAAAGAGAGAGAGAGAGAGAGAGGCAGCAAGACAGTGAGACATGGATGTGAGAGAGACACACCATTGTTTGCCTCCCACATGACAGGGGCAGGATGAATCTGCAACCCAAGTATTGACCAGAAATTAAACCTTGCAACATGGGCTGAAGCTCTAACCACTGACAACACTGGCCAGGATACCCCCTTGCTTTTCTGTGTCTTATGAGTTGTGCTATTGAAAAGACTCTATAGAGGTCAAATAATCCTCAGTTACTTTTGAGAAATTCTCCTGCTTTTTCAATCTCAGTTTAGATTCTCTTTTCTATCCATATTTTCTCTGGATGGAGGCATTCAGTCTCATGGTTTTAAGTGACATCTACAAGCTAATAGTTTCCAAATTAATAAGTCTAGCCTGGCTTCTCCCCTGTATTCAGACCTGTTTATTCAATTATTTACTAGGTGTACCGGTTAATAATGCAGATTTTGTAATCAAAGAAAACATGATAATTTCAAGAGAAACATCAAAAGTGCTTTATTCAAAGTAGTGTCCATTGCTAGGTACACATTTCCCCCATCTTTCAGGTAATTTGTAGATACCGTCCCAATAGAACTTTTCTTGTTTTGAGGCAAGCCATTCAGAGACTCAATTTTCCACTTCTTACATTTTGAAGTGCTGCTCAGAAAGTGCATGTGCCATCGATCGGAACAAGTGGTAATCTGTAGGAGCAAGGTCTGGTGAATATAGCAGGTGGTTAATACTACCTAGGGAAGATCTTTTAATGTGTTTTTAACTGGTTTTGAGGTGTGTGATGGTGCATTATCATGAAGTAAAATTACTTTGCTGTGTCTTCTGGCCCATTCTGGTCGTTTTATGGTCAAAGTGTGGTTCAAATTGACCTGAACATTTTTTATCTTTCACATCAAAATCATCACTTTTAAAGCATTTAAACCAGAATTCATAAGTATCTTGAGGTGCAGCATGTTCACCATAAGCTTCCCGAAGTATATGATAACTTTCAGCCATGTTTTTCTTCAAAATAAAGTAATGAATTAAAACTTCCTGCAAATGCTCTTTTTTTTGGCATGAAATTCAACATTTTTAAGCATAAAAATATTTATGATGTTAACATCTTCAGAAAATTTGATATATGAAGTTTTGAAGCTTGTTATCAACACAACAAAATAGCATACATATTAAATTGCATATATATTAACATATGTGTAGCTCCATCTATTGAAAAAAAAAATCCGCATTATTAACCAGTACACCTTTACCTTTCATCTCCATTTGAACATCTAATGGGAATCTCAGATTTAACAGGACAGAAATTTAAACTTTGATTTCCACCCCAATATCTAAAACCCATTCAAATAAGTGGCATTATATTTATTCATTTCCTCAACCAGAAACCCCAGTGTCACTTCTGATTCTTTTCTCTCTCTCATCCCTTATATTCAGTACCTAAGCATGTCCTAATGGTACAGCATCCAACATGTATTAAAAATCTGACCACCTCTTACCTCTTCACTACTATCATGCAGGTCTATTGTCCCATGGCTAGTTCTACAGTAGCCTTATCACTGTTCTCATGGCTTTCACTCCCAGCCTGCAGCCAGCAGCAGAATCACCTTTTTATAGATTCAGTCAGATTGCATGACTTCACTGCACAAAACCCCCTGCAGGGGCTGCCACACTTGGAACAAAACCTAAAGTCCTCACCAGGGCCCACAAGGCCTACAGGATGGAGCCTGCCTCCTTCTCCCACCTTTGTCCTAGCATGTTCCTACCTCAGAGTCTTTGCACTTGATGTTTGTTTTGTCTGGAATGTCCTTCCGCCACAAATCCACCTGACTTTTTCCATCACTTTTCTCAGGTCTCTGACCACAATCACTTTACTTGAGGGGGCTTTCCTCTCTAAACTGCCACCCACTTATCACTTTTTATTTCCCTACGCTGCTGCCCTTTTCTTCCCATACATACTGTCTGGCGTTGTATCACGCACTTAGACTTTATCTATTTGCTGTCTGTGGCATTCCTGTCTGTGTTTCTCCACTGGAAGCACCCCTTCTTCGCATTATTCCTCAGGGCCTAGAGCAGCAACAGCAGCACAGAATGTCTGTTGACTGTATGAATTTAATCCAGGCCCCTTCTTCATACAATACTTCAGTTGGACTGCGGGCTGAGAGTTTGAAAAGCAAAACAAAACAAAACACATTCTAAATATTTTTCATGACCTAAAATGACAATGAGATGACTCAGCTTTGGACAATCCCCAAAAGCACGTTAACCTTGCCTTTTTTGTTTGAAGGTGCTTCCTTAAGTCTGATCAGCTTTATTCTCACATTAAAACTCTTCTTTTCAATTGGCTGAGAGCTCCTACAATCTGTTAGCTGGGCCCTCTGCCAGTCCAACCCCAAATATAAATTGTAACACAGCCATAATTGTTTTCAATATTTGATATCACTGTGAATCTGTGGATACAAGTTACCCACAGGATTTCCTCTCAGGCATCCCTTGATCTTGTTCTCTGCTTTACAGATTAGATGTATTTTGGACATATTTAGTCATATTTTTACTCTCTGGAGTAAAGTACGGTAGCAAGGAAATATGTTACATTGGATATCAGGGGTATTAAAAGCTTCTTCCTATTTCAGTGCTATCAGCCATGCTTATGTAGGTTGTTGTATATATTATGCCCAGGATTTAGTGTATGCATTAAATATGATCGAGTTCACTAGGAAATATAAAAATAGAACAAAATGCAACACTTTACTTGCAGATTGGAGGTGAGGTGATTGGTATGGTAATTAAAGGTGACCTCAGCACTCTTAATATTAACCTCCTGATTTTCTCCAGTGTTTCAGGTAGGGAAAAAAATTATTCTTCAATATTCCTAAGAATGAGATTGGATAAAGGATACAAATGAAGTCTAGACCAAGTACAAAAACATGAGCTCCTTCTCTTGGCTGCTCAACCAATGCAGACTAAGTCTGGGGATGAGATAACTATCTCAACAGCCTTCAGACTTCAAATTATAGTAATTATGACAATTTGTACCAATAGCCATGAGGTGGGATTTTTGATGTGGTTAAAAATAACATCTGTAAAACCCAATAAAAATTACATTTTGCTAATTTTCTGATAAGATACTGTTTTAACTATCCTGTGTCTTCGGCTGCTGCCAGTTTTCAATTAGAGGATTCCTTAAAAAAAAATTTTTTTTTAACCCATTTTGTCTCCTGGATCCAATTCCATCCTCAGCAATGCATTTGTTTTAATGATCTTAATTAATTGTTTTGTGTGAATTTTGCCTTTCAAACTGATACTAATCTTGGAGACTTTATTAACTTGCTGATTGTGAAGTCTGGATACAAAAGGACCAATAGCGGGGCTCAGCCTATTCTTTCTGGCTTAGAAAACAGACCCATAGAGGCCTGCTCAGCCGAGTCAGTTGGGGAAAGGACAAAGAGGAAGTGGAGAACAGGGCCACTAACGGAGGCTGGCTCTGCAGTTCCGTCCAGCTTGGAAGTTGCCAGCTCATCCTGGGGGCCCAGTCATTGGTGGGAGCTCCCCGAAAACTCCCCTCAAGCGCCCTGTCACAGCGCCTCGTGTGTCTTCCTGTGCTGCTCTTTCTTAAACACTTTCCTCTTAGTTAATTTTTGATGAAGAAAATTACACATTTCCCCATCTTTTTATTGAAAGATGATGAAACTGATGTTCAGAGAGCTCGCTCAGTTGGTAAGTGAGTACCAAAGGCAAAGCTGGAGCAAAGTGCTTTTGATTCTCCTTCCAATAGCCTTTTAATCAAATCACATGGCCTCTAAGCTAATATAACTCTGTGTGGGTCGGACTCACCCCTGGTCCTCAGAAATCATTTGTTCTTTTATCTCTGCACTCTCTGTCTACTCCTTTTCCCCCTCTAAACAAGCAAACTCTCCCTTGATCAAGCCACCACCTCATCCTTTTCCTTTTCTTGTCTTCACATCTATACTTTTTAAAATGTGTTCTTTATTGATTTGAGAGAGAGAGAGAGAGAGAGAGAGAGAGAGAGAGAGAGGAAGGAAGAGGGAGAGAAAAACATTGATGTGAGAGAGAAACATCTACTGGCTGCCTCCTGCAAGCCCCCCTATTGAGGATTGAGCCCGCAACCTGGGCATGTGCCCTGATTGGGAATCAAACTAGTGGTCGCACTGGCAGGCGAGGGATTTGACTTTTTATCTACTTTCTGCTACTTGCAACAAATAATCTCTTGCTGACTGGAAAACACACCGATAAGTCACATCATCTAATTCCTCAGCGATCATTTTCCATTAACTAATCTATTCTCTTCATTATTTTAAACTTTCTCATTGGAAACAGACTAGACATGTCCAGTCTATTTTAGTTTAAATCAAAAATAAAAACATTCCCTTTAGAGTGACTCAATGTTTTATTGGTTTATTTCATTTCTGCTTTTGCTCACTCTTCTTTTTAGAGCTTGAATACTCAGACTGCTAAGTAAGCAGTTTTCTAGCTGGTTTGGCTTGGTGGATAGAGCGTTGGCCTGTGGATTGAAGGGTCCCAGGTTTGATTCTGGTCAAGGGCACATGCCAGTAGGGGGCGTGCAGGAGGCAGCCAATAGATGATTCTCTCTCATCACTGGTGTTTCTATCTCTCTCTCCTTTCCTCTCTGAAATCAATAAAATATATATTCAAAAAAGAAGAAGAAAGCAGCCTTTTCTTAGTGTTTGAATGACTTGTTAGGAAACCTGACTCTGTCTGTGCCTAGGACATGAATAAATATAATGTGAGTAGTTCTGGTAATCTTAGAAACCACCACAGTGTCCTAAAGGATCATCCCATATCAGTTAGAAAAAAGGCTGGAAAGAAATAGTCATCTTCAGTTATTATCTGAAGACCTGTCATACAGAAATTTTATTTTAGGAGGAACAGTGAACAAGGCCCATGGTTTTCTACCTCATTCAAACCATGGCTCACTTGAATCTTGCAAGAGCAGAGTTAAGTGGATGGAAGGAGACAGTGAAGGGCAGAGGGAAGAGAGTGCTTAGCCACTCCATTCGCCCCCAATCCACCCAGGAGATGCAGGCTTAAGGGTAGCTAGGCCACAGAGCTGAGAGAGCAGGGGCCAGGGCTGTTTTGTTTACTATTATGATTCTTTTACTTGGTGAATGCTCATTAGTGAGAATTGTTTCAGGTGAATGTTTATGTTCCAGTTGTTTTGAATTGCAAAGTAAATGGGAAGTGAAAATATGAAGACAAACGTGGACTATTCTTTCAAGAAGTCTGATTGAGTAGGGATGAATTGATTGATTGATACAAGCATGGGGTCAATTAGTTCCTGTGGAGCAAAAATTGGAGAGAGCCATGACTGTCAACTAAGGATAAGATTTCTAGTAATTTTGATATAATGACCCAAATTTATTTTTTACCTTGTCAATAAATTTCCATACAGATTTTGTTTTATATACACACACACACACACACACACACACACTAGGGGCCCAGTGCACAAAAATTTGTGCACTCGGGATGTCCCTCAGCCCGGCCTGTGCCCTCTCGCAGTCTGGGACCCCTCAGGGGATGTCCACCTGCTGGTGTGCCTGGCCAGCCTGGGTGAGGGGCTGATGGCTGTTTGCAGGCTGCCCAAGCCCCCCAGTGTGGACCCTCACCCCATTGGGGTGTGGCCAGCCTGGGTGATGGGCTGAGGGGTGTTTTCAGGCTTTCAGGCTGCCCACAGCTCCCATTGACCCAATGTTTCAGCAAGGCTGGCTGAAAGCAGGTTTCTGGGGTTTATTTATCTTCTATAATTGAAACTGTTGCTTTAAGCCAGGCCTAGGCAGGTAATGAAGCCTCCTGTCTGCTTCAGCTCTGTGGCTTCGATAATTGAAAGAATGTTGCCGTGAGTAGCGAGAGGCCCAGCCGGCCTAGGCAAGCAGTTTCCTCCATTGCTAGTGCAACAGAAGCCTGCTGCTTGCTTCAGCTCCCTGGTTTCTATGATTGAAATAATGTTGCAACTATATTGCCTAGAGCACAGATAGGCTCAGTTGGCCTCGCCAGACGGTTTACTCCTGGTGCAATGGAAGCCTGCTGTTTACTCTAGCTCTGTGACTGCCTGCCTCCATCTTGGCTGGGTTAATTTGCATACAGTTGCTCTGATTGGCTGGTGGGCGTGGCTTAGGCATCCCGAAGAAATGGTCAATTTCAATATTACTCTTTTATTAGAATATATATATATATATATATATTAAAGAACAGCTTGGGACATATGAAGATTTTTTTAATTAGAAGGGGGTAATTAAAAGTAAATTCATTTTATGAGTCAGCATACACTGAGAAAAAGGTGTAATGCCTTAGGTCTCCCATTTACTAGTTTCATGCTATGCCACTAAATGCCAATGAACATTTGAATTAGTTACATATTATTTATTGCAAATTATACAGTGTGATTTAATCTAAACTCTAAACATTATTAGTACATCTGGGGATTCAGCTAAGTTCCATTCAATTTCAGACATTTGGTAGTATGGGCAAATGATCAAATTGGTTTGACATTCATTTCCATCTGATTTCTGAGTACAGATGTTTATCACCATATAGATTTGGCAATAGATGGTGATAAACAGATGTAGGCTGATTTGATAGGATCAGGTAAGCAGAAGATAAAACTTTATCTGAAGATTGGAAAGTGGGAGTAATAATATTTTTAACTTCTTTATTCCCAGTTATGTTGATACCATAGAGAATCAAGCTGATGCTTAGTGTAGAGAGCAGAATAATTTCCTGTTTTCCACTTGGAGAAGCTGTTGGTTGAATCGTATTATACATGATGTATAAGAGATTAATGGAAAAGCAAATATTTTATTAAAGTTTGAGATCTCAGAGCTCCTTAGGCCACCATCATCTCCAAATATTGTTTTCTCTATGGCTTTGGGCCAATTAGCCTCTTTACCTCAGCTTCTCAATTGGTGAAATGGGAACTGTTATAGTGTGATTAATTTATCTCCTAAGGGGGTTGTTTATATTAATTAACTGCTGTTAAGAGCTTTGAAGATGAAAAGTGCTAACTGCTTATGCCATGATTAGCCATGGAATAGTGGAATATGATAATGCTTCACTAGATAAATGAGTAAACCTGATACACACAAACTGTGAAATCTGTGGGAGGAGTTAATACCCAGGGCAACAAGACTGCTGAGGAATCAATCTCATCAGGGAGTATTAGTTACACTTGAGCCTTGGTTTAAATGGTTCAACCTGCCTTCTGAAATATAAGTCATAACACTGGCACTGCATTTTGCTTTGTTCGTGCCCATAACGACATTTCTTTCCCAGACATATTTTCCCCATAAACACAACTAAATTTACCTTGATTCATATTCCAAAACGTATCGATTATTTTCAATCATTCTTTGCGTGTGCACTCTTTACATCCACAGGTAAGTAAATTGCTATGGCTGACAGGGTATAACATTCTGCTTTTTATTTGTATTGTTTGAAGCAAACAAAACGCATTTCAGGGACATAAATGGCCATTGCTTTAAGCCAATGAATATTTAAGGATATTAATTTACTTCCTCCAAGAAATTTTAAAAATAAACATAAAACAAAGAATTAAAATGTCAGACTTTAAGCTTGAGTTCTCCCTAGGGACTGTGTTTTGCAGTTGACCGTATCATTACCTACCTAGTTATGAGGTCATATTTCTGCACAGTTCACTAGAATTTGTTTGTAATATTATAGCAAACCATAACTACAAAGCCAGCATGTCTTGGTCAATATTTATTGCACTGGCATATTTATTTCAAGAGCCTATATTAAGGAAAACTTAAGAGATAGTCTTTCCAAAGTTTTTTGGATTAGGATTTTTGTTAATACTTAAAAATGATATTTTATGTAGGGTATCATTTTGGGAACCATTTCTAGCATTCTAAAGATTCACAGGTCACATATAATTCCATTTTGTTTTGAGAAATTTATAAATTTTTCAATTTTTATTTATTTGTCTTTTATGTATATGCCTTTTTGTTTTAAAAAGAGATTTAAGGCAGCCTCCTTTATTAGGGAAAACACCATCTCTAGATTACCATTTAATCCTTAAAACTTATTCTGGAAGGGGATATGAGAAAGCTCAAATTTAAGTTAATTCTCATTTCAAAGCAACCACTGGAATATTTAATATTCATGCTTAAGAAGTACCACAGTGTAGTTAAAAGAATGCCAACTTTTGAGTCAGAAAACCTGGTTTTACATCCTTACCCTGACACTTTCTTAGCAGTGTGATTTTGGTAAGTCATTTGACTTAGCATTTCTATCTATAACCTGGGGATAACAGCATCTTCATCATAGATTTACTCTAAGGATTAAATGACCAATGTTTATGAGAGAGTGCCTAGCACTAGTAGATATTACATAACATTTTATTTGTCCTTTTTGGCCTGTAGAATCCAGTATATATCCCTGCCAAAGGGCCATTATAGATTTTTATCTCAAAGCTCATGTTTGCCTCATTTCTATGTTTCTGAGAACAGCTTATTCCTAAATAATTTCCACAACTATAATGTGGCTGTAGTTTTCTAATGACACCAGTCATAACATTCATATTAAAAGCTAATTGACTTTTAGAGCAACATTTATCATAAATGATTCGTCAAGTAAGAATTCAATGATGTAAAAAATCTCACAGGGTAATTTTATTATTATTAAAAAAGAAGATAAATTTTTAGAATGGTGAGCTAAGCTGAATGACGAGTTTATTTAACAATTTAGACTTCTACAACCTTTAATTTATGTGTCCCTGAATCCACCATTTTCAGGTTCCAGCTACTATTTCAATGAATAAAACATCAGTCCCTTAGAACAAATGACAAGGAAATCCTCATCTAACCTTAAAGAGAAAGCACAAGAATGGAGAAGTGCCTAAACCTAACAGAGGAACAAGTCTTTTTGGAATGCAAGCCTAAACAAACATTTGAACAGGAATAGTATCCCATTGTATGTGGTGAGAAATAGGTCTCTTTTAGGCTGCACATTTTGGTAGTTATTGTGTTGACTTTATCACCTTGGGATCACTGGGGTTTCAGACACCCCTTCACTAGGGTGTCACCAGGCGCATGCGCACATTCCTATCCCAGTCCCTGAGGCTGCAGGCCCAGGCTTGTGAGCTCCTCCCTGGAACACCCCTTGGCCCAGGTCTCCTAGTGCCCAGAAAACTCTCTTGGACCCCCACCTTCAACTCCTCCGCCTTGTTTTTGAGTCATTTCCTATCATATGCCATTTTAGTTGCATTTTTTGACATCCTTGGAAGTCTGAATCCTCTGCACAACAGGACTACCAATATTTCTAATTCCAGGACGAGTTCTGCTTTCTTCATTTCATTTCTTAAAGTTATTATTATATTTTTATTGATTTCAGAGAGGAAGGGAGAGAGAGATAGGAACATCAATGATGAGAGAGAACCACTGATTGGCTATCTCCTGCACACCCCCCACTGGGGATTGAACCCGCCACCCAGGCATGTGCCCTTGACAGGAACCTGGGACCCATCAGTCCACAGGCTAATGCTATATCGACTGAGCCAAACCAGCTGGGGCTTTATTTATTTATTTATTTATTTATGGTAAGACTCCACACATTTGGATTGAGAGGAAAGGCAAAAGTCCAATTAAAGTATTGAAAATTTGGATTGCAGATTATGCTGAAATGAGCATAGACCATAGCAGTCTGGTAAGTACAGATTTTAACAAGTTCAGTTAGTTCATATAATGCAGTGGGAGAAGGTTAAAATTCTATTTAACCATCAATAATGTGGGTACCGCTGAGTTTGTCGCCGCATTGGTTGATGAGTACAAGGAGAAAGGAGATGGCTCACGAGATTATTTCTGAGGGCAAATGGCTCTGCTCAGTGCCCAGTATTGAGACGCCCATAGCCAGTGGCCCCAATTTCATGATCAGATGTGACGGATGCCCAAAACTTAGTTTGAAAAAAGTGTCATTAGACTCTTATATGAAATAATAATGCCAAAATAAATTACTGTTCAAATGGGAACCATCTGTTGTTTATAATTATTTTTAGGTTATTTGCAATATTTACAGAAAATGAATAGCTTTGCATGCTTTTTGAAAATCATTCTACGATGAAAACAATTATATCACAAGTTTCTTTTATAGCTCACCTCCACTTTTCACGTCAGTGGTTAATAATTCTAGTTATAATTATTATTTTAAAAGAAAATAACAATTGTTGTGTATTTTTAGCACTTTTATTGGCCTGCCTTCTTTAAAAAAAATTCTTGATTGTTTAAAGTATTACAGATAGTATTACATATGTCTTCTTTCTCCCCATTGACCTCTCCCCGGCCATCTCTACCCCCTATGACTTCTTGACCTAGATCCCTATACATACTACATAGTTTGTTCTTTCAGGCCAATTTTGGGAGAGTTGACAAGGCCTAGGTTCTCTTTCTTCCTTCCTTCCTTCCTTCCTTCCTTCCTTCCTTCCTTCCTTCCTTCCTTCCTTCCTTCCTTTCTTTCTTTCTTCCTTTCTTTCATTTTTGCCTAGATTTTTAATATGCAAACAATCATCAAGGAAGTAAATATGACTTCATACAGTACCTAGCTTATCACTCAGAGTAGAAGCTGGAATAAAGAAACAGTTTTAAAATAAGAGTGGTTTGACTCCTGCAAAGCATTCATCCACGCTTGCAAAGCTAGGGTCAAAAGATTCTGTCCTTGACTTCATGATCAAACTGTGAGCTTTTTTTCAAGGTTGCTAGGATGAGACGAGATAATGTCTGTAAAGTGCTGGGCACAGAGTCTGGCACACAGGAAACACGAGATAAATAAAGGCAGTCACAATATTGTAAAACAGGCATCCAGATTCATTCAAGTCAAAGAAGACGGTGTCAGCTCAGGTAGCTCTTCTGCTGTGCTCCACTGTGTGATTTATAATGTACTTTGGAACTTCACGGATCACTGTGGAAAGGGGGAGTTCCTTAGTACCTGAATTTACCCTGGAGAGACAATCCCGCACAGCACTCCTCAGAGGGCACTGGCTGACCCTGTTTTGGCACCAACTATATGCCAGTAAGAACAGTGTCAGTTTAATGAACAGAATGGAAAAGTTCTGAGGTCATGTCATCATTTAGGTCCCCACCAAAACATCAATCTCAGCTGGCACTTTCCTCCAGGCTTACGGATACATTCGAGGTTTCTCAAGAAGTTGTCATTAGTTCGCTACTCACTTCACTGCCCTGACTCTATTCTTGACCAGCCTGCTATGTAGGAATCAGAGCTTCTGGTCTTCGTTCAAAACGTGGCAGGTGGGCTGAACTCTGAAATGGTGTTTTGGAAGAGGGCAGCACTTACTCTGGCTGGATTCGTGCACAGAAGTTTCACTGGGGAGGCAAAGTGTCCAAACTTGAGTTGGTGCAGTGGAGAGGAATCAGGCATATGGCTGCCCAGCCTGAAACTGGCTCCTATCCCAGACTGTCGTTAACTTTTCCAAAACTTTAATGACCAACAACCTCAAGCTGACCTTTAGGATTTAGCAGCAATAGCAAGGCACTGGGCCCCACCAGGACCTGAAACACCTCCAGAGGCATTTGGCTTGAAAACTCAGTGAGTGGCCATCCACCCAACTTTTGTGACCATTCTGATTTCAGGAAACAGCAAACCCTGACATTCCAGGACCAGTAGGTCAAGGTCTTAGGAAATCCGATGGCCTCAATGGCCTTTTTTCATAGAATAGCAGCAGGAGGGCCCTCCTCTGTCACTCACATGTTCTGATTTTCTGTCTTCATGGAGAGACTGAAATTGCAGACTTCCAATGGAGACTGTAGCTGCATCTTGGTTATGTCAGAAGCCAGTTCGAGAGCAAGTTGGTAGGGGTAGCTCTCCCACCCCCTTTCCTGAACCTTAGCCTTTTCCTTCCTGCTTTACTCCCTTCACTTCCACCATTCTCTTTGTATTTCTTTTGTGGCTTTATAAAAGACCTGAAATATATGCACCAGGCTGCTAATACTGGCTAGTCTCAGTGGGGCATATTATTCACTTCATAAATGGTATATTTTTGGATTATATTACTTGTTGCCTTTAGCACTTATTACTTTCAAAATTAAAAGAAGTTGATAATTACATTTTCTTTTCCCTAATGCTCCCTTTCCCCACATCTTCTGGCTCAAAAGTCATTCTTCCTTCCATCCCAGCCCAATAAAAATTTACATTTCCCAGAAACTACCCTCTTAGCTAGATAGTGACCAAACTATTTGTCTAAAGAAATTTGACTAATGTGTGTGTGTGAAGTATTGTTGGGTGATGTTGCCATTACCCACCGAATGGCTGAGGGGCATTGAAGAGCAGTTGGTCCGGATGGTAATCCTGCCGTGAGTTTTATTCAGGACTTTGAGCATACGACTTTGGATGCCTATATCTTTGCCCTCATTTTTCAACTTACATGCAAAACTAAGAAAATTATACTACCACTTTTGCTAATCTCACAGGTCACCGAAAGTCTTGAAAAGATATATATTTTTTTAGTCTGTGATAATTCCCTGCATTTTCTCCTGGATCTGGTAGTAGTACTATTGGGCGCAATGAGGTGCAGGGGGATGGAGAGAAGGGAATACCATTTTTCTTTCCAAAGGACAAAAGATATGTCCCTATAGACGTGGGTGTTATGAATATTTTTTCTCAAAGCGATATGCAGGTTCAAAAACCTAGTAGCTGGTAACCACTAAAACCTGAAACACAAACTACTGTGTTCTGTACTCTTGATTGACTGCTAAGACCTAACAATGGTTATCTCACTGTCATTCCACTTTCCAGAGAGATCACGATGGAGAACTGGGCTCCTCAAAGACGCTTTCCTTTGTCACATCAAGTACCTACCTTGTCCTCAGATTGTGTGTTCTGGCTCTATTTACAAAACAGAACTTCCTAAAATGAGAACATCTAAATGCTCATTTCAGAAGTAAAAAATGAGAATGAAATTTCAGCTGCAAGCAAAGACTCTTACACTTAAAAAAGCAATGAATAAAACAAGGGAAATTAAATCATAACCTTTACCTGAACCTCCTCCCTCCTTTTTTAAAAAAAAAAAAAAACCACACACACACACAAAACTTTATTTCTCTCATAGGAAAATAATTCATCCTGTTGACTGTGTTCGTTACCACATAGCTGGCATGGTTGTCTCACACAAGCAACAAGAAGATATGAAGCTAAGTCAACAGACCCTGATTTGTTGGCTCAACCAAGTATAAACTAGCCACTGGAAAATCAAGTTGAAAACATGGGACAAATACATGAAAGAGACAAGCCACAGCTTGCAGGAAAGAAAATGTTTGCAGAAAACTCCAGCATTACAGGTTTATCTAAGGTGTGGTCTCAAGTAAGCCCCAGTAATTACCCAGGATACCACAGCTAGTGGCTGAAAAATGAAGGACTTCACAGACTTAACCCTTTCTCCCCCTCACCCCCAAAAATTTCTTAGAGAAAAACCACACTAGAGCCAGGTTAGATCCAACTAGATGAATTATTTTTTATTATAATTAAAAATGCTCTTAATATATTCCTACTATTGTCTACCAATAATGTTTCTTAACTGTGGCCTCTAGCTTATTCTTCCTATAATTCTGGTTTATGAATGGATCGGCCTTCATCTTATGATGCATCATAGCTGATGAACTCACACCATGTGGGGGCTTTGTGGTTCAGGGATGATGTGGTTTAGGAAGCATTAAGAGCTAAAAATTGAGGGCCCTTCACAACTTGGTTCTCCGTTTTCTCGTGGGTGACACATGGGGTGACATTACAAGGCCCCTGAGGGCCATTTGGCTCTAACTATCCATTGTTCTATTTTGTGTAGGTGTGACATCAAGAAGCAGTCTTTTCCAGTTATATTCACGAAAATACGTCTAAAGTATTGATTAGTTATAGCATCTGAATTTAGAAAAGCCATAATATTTGGAGGTTGCTTTATTTTTGTTAAGTAATGAGAAATATAGCAAACACATGTTTTACTTTAAATCGTACCCTAGTTAGAAAAAAATCTTCTATCTACTTTACCTTCCCTTGAAAATAAACTGATTGTATTTACCTTACTGTGTGTTTTGGAATTTCACATCGTGTTAGCATTCCTATTTATTCTGAATATATTTTCATGGGCTTTTTCTTTTTTCCAAATGGATTTTCCTCTGCATCAAATTTAGAGTTTGAGAGAGAAAAGACTCCTATCCCAATGTTTGTATTTCTTGCAGAATCTACCACTTCATTTTGCCTGCACACCATAAATAGTCCCTTCCCAATAGAAAGTAGGCAAACCTACAGCTTTAGTTGGAAGAAAACTTAGGCATAATATTATCTGGCTTCTCACTTTTTAAATGATAATAATCTATCTATATATAAAAGGCTAATATGCTAAGTGTCCATCCAGGTAATGACATCATGTAGTAATGCCCAGCTTCCTCTCCCTAGTGACAACTAGCCTTCTTGGAGTTTCTTCAGTTCAGGAACATGACTTGCTTTATAGGCAGGTGGAAACATTTTACACTGTAACCAAATGTCTGTGAAGCATTTTTCCCATGCCTCATCTCATTTGATCCTCACAGAAGTCCTGGAATAGGTAGATAGGAGACTAGGTGGAATCCTATTTTCTTTTATTGGACTGAAAATAGAGATTTAGAAAGCTTAGAAACTTGACCCGACTGAAAAGAAGTGAGAAATGGTGGACCTTAAAAATGACTTCAGGGCCTCTCACTGCACAGAATACAATCAAACACTACTGCAGTTAAATATTTTACCCTTTGTTCTTCCTGCATAATCTACAATAATAATTTGCTTCATGTTGATATTTATTGCTGTATTGCTGACAATTACCTGAAAGAGAAGTTGGGGTGCTTCACTGGGCTGGAAAAAGTTTAGCTAAATCAGAAAGCAGGTATAATTAAACAAGTTTATTTTATATCTATAAAAGGCTAAGTTGACTCACGCATGTGCGATAATATAAAGCTCTTGCTGGTGCCAATTGCACGTGGGTGTATGTGTGTGTTTCTATCTGTCATTGTCAATTTTGAATTTGTTTGACACTTCTATTATAGAGAAAGGGTGAATAGCGATATTAAAATATTTCTTCTAATTAACTTCCTTTCAGTATGCATGAGTTCGTGCACTGGGCCACTACCTGTATTATAATAATTGATAGCTATCATGATTCGAGTACTTATCATAAAGCCAGATGTTGTGCTGGGCATATTATGTCCATTACTCTTTTAGTTCCTAAAACAGATTTGCAAGGTAGAAGTTGTTATCTTCATTTTTCATATTTTAAATTCAGAGCAGAGCAAGTTTAAGAAACTTGCCTCCAAGCCCATAGTCCATATACTTAATAACTGTTGGAACTCAAACTCAGACTCAGGCCTGTTAGCTACTAAAATCTTTTTATTTTCATCTGTGGAACACAATAAGAAAATGGGCCAGAGACATTAAATACAGCCCAGGATAAGAGGACTTCACACATGCTGTTCCCTTTGCTTAGATGGCTCTTCTCCTCCTGCTCTCCATTCCCTTCTCTGAGCTCCTACAACTCCTTGAGATAGCATGGCCCTATTCAGGGAGTAAATGGTGGGATGATTTGACTTAGCAATACACATTCAAATATGTGTAATGATAGATTAATTATCTTGCCTGTTATAAAGCAAATTTAGATTCAGTATTGTAACCACATTAATTAATAATTATGACTTTGTTCAGACTCTTATTATGTAAAATACTCAAATGATATTTGAATCGGCTCCTGTGAGAATATGTTGTCCTTAGAAGCCTAGATTACAAATTAAAATTGCACCTCTCCAACACCCATTATACTCCTCACCTTTCTACCACCAATGCCTTTATTATTTTATTTTATTTTTTAAAATATATTTTTATTGATTTCAGAGAGGGAAAGAGAGGAAGAGAAAGAGATAGAAGCATCAACGACGAGAGAGAATCATTGATCAGCTGCCTCCTACACGTTCCACACTGGGGATCCAGCCCACAACCCAGGCATGTGCCCTGACCGGGTTCATAGGTCAATGTTCAACCACTGATACAGAAGGGGAAAGATGAGAAAGAAGATTCAAATTGCCATTTCTCTCTAAGTCCTGGAATATTAATAATATATTATTACATAAAAAATTGCCCTAGAATTTAGCACCTTTACACAATAAACATTTATTATCTCAGTGTCTATAATTCAAGAACCCAGGAACAGCTTATCTGGGTGGTTCTGGCTCTTACAAGGTTGTATCCAAGATGTTGGCAAAGATGGAAGTCATTTGAAGCCTTGACTGGGGTTGGAGAATCTGCTTCTAGACTGTTCACTTACGTGGCTTCTATGCTAATCTGGGCTGGTAACAGGTGGCCTCAGTTGGTCCCATGAACTTCATGAGGCTCCTTGAGTGTCTTCATGGTATGGCAGTTGGTTTCTCCCAGTGTGAGTGATCCAAGAAGGCAAGGCAGAAGTTACACTCATCACTTTGGCATTATCCTTTTGGTTATACATGTCAGTATTATTTGATGTGGGAGGAGACTGAACCAGGGTGGGAATCCTAGGAGCCTGATTGCCCCACTTAGTTTCTGTATCCATAAACTCTTGTAAGAATCACATGACACAGTGGATATTGAAAACTATACATGAAAGAGAACGGATATGTAATGCCTCATTAAAGATGTTATTTTAAATGTATTGTGGAGAAAACATTTACTGAGGACCTGCCGTACCCTAGGCCCTGGTAACAGTAGGGAAAAGATGGACATGGCTCTGCCTTTACACCTTGCAGTCTAATAGATAAAAGAGATAGTAAGAAGTAATAGAACAAATACCAATGATGAAATTGTGCTAAGTTTCTGTATAAGAAAAAACAGAATCCTCTGATGGCACGACATTGGACTCTGAAGCTCATAGAGGGACAAGGACATGCCCTTCTCGGAACTGAACTTTTCAGGCGAGACCTGCAGGACAAAATGGTCGCAGCCACAGGGTGAGCACTCAGACCTCATGGAACAGGGCTCACTACTGAACAGATGTGTAAGGCTGCTAGGTTGAATCCCACAGAACTCACATGTCTATTGTCAGAGCCCAAAGGGCTAGACTTGCCTGTTACGCAGGGCATTCGTCATTGTCTCAAACACTAGAACTACAGAGTGTGCTCATTGTGCTTCCATTCAGGGAAAACTCCCTATTGATCTGTCAGTTGTAAGGAGGGCACCTAAAGGAAACGACCCAAAAGGTAGTACTCACATGGCTTAGGAAACATCTGAGGATCCTCAACCCCAGCCCTTCAACATCCCCCACCTGCCCCACCGCAATGCTGGCAACCTTAGAGTTTGTAAAAAACAAAACAAAACAAAAAACAACAACAATGTAGTCTTGTCTGTTCTTCTCCATGCTGTTTCAGAGCTTCATGGAGCCAGCTGAGGACTGGGTAAAGGAGGTTAGAAGGCAGACATTGGAAATTAAACTCCATGGTAGACTTCCTTGCCTGTTTATTCAGGGCCAGCCTCTGACCCAGATTTTTTTTTTTTAATCTCTCAGTACATTAAAAAAAAATCTGTCAGACTGATGGAATCGTTAGACCCAGGGCAGGCTTACCTTAGAAATGTTAGTTTCTGGGTGCTTTTGTAGTTAATTTTTAAAACCATGCTCTTGCTTTAATTATTTTGTTGTTTTGAGATCTGAGCAATTCTTTCAATTTCAGTATTACTAAGTGAGCAGAGCCCTGAAGGATGAGAAATAGGCCACCCTTAGTTTGGAGGGGAGTTAAAAGATAAAATGAAGTTCCTCTATCAAGCCCTGGCTCAGAGTCCTTCTGTCTGAGCTCTAGCAGAAGTGTCCTTTGCATGAGAAGGTTTTGCGAATGGATCACTGAAAGTAGAACACATTTTGGGGTTCCTTGCAAATGGGCATTCCTTTTCGTTCACCTTAAGGCATCAGAACAAGCTGAATGACAGTATAACACAATACCTGAGCAACTGGCAAAAGGAAGGCTTTGGTCTACAGAGGCTTTAAAAAGAAACCCCAAAACCCACAAAGTCCCTTAAATAATTTTGTTTTAAAAACGTTTTTCATGTTAATCTCAGTCACAATAGACGATCTAAATCAAAGGGATGTATTATGCAAATCACTGTAAAGCACAGCAGTACAGGGTGCTGCTTGGCCAGGAAACACACCTGACAAATTGCTTCAGGATCATGCTGATGAAGCCTCATGGTGGTTAGTAAATGTATGACTTAGGGCAATCCTGTGCCACTTTTTATTTAGGTCACTGCTGTAAGTTTTGGAAACAGGAGTCTAGGTTATTGCCTCATAGATCCCAGAGCTTGCACTCTTCGGAAGCCTGGCTGTCTGGCATCATGGTTAAGGCTGTGAATATGGATGTCAAATGGGCCTGAATTTCAGCTTTGCTGCTTCCTGTCTTTAGCACTTTGGGCAACTCAAATCTCCCTGAGACTCTCCAATGGGAATAAATTAGTACATACTTCCCAGGCATGTTGAAGATTCAACAAGACAATGTTTAGAAAATGTTTTTCACAGTACATGCTCAATAAATATGTTATTATTATTATTTACTAGGGGCCCGGTGCACAAAAATTTGTGCACTCGGGAGGTCCATCAGCCCGACCTGTGTCCTCTCACAGTCTGGGACCCCTCTGGGGATGTCCACCTGCTGGTGTGCCTGGTCAGCCTGGGTGAGGGGCTGATGGCTGTTTGTAGGCTGGCCAAGCCCCCCAGTGGCGTCCCTCACCTCATTGGGGTGTGGCCAGCCTGGGTGATGGGCTGAGGGCTGTTTTCAGGTTTTCAGGCTGCCCACAGTCCCTTCAGGTTTTGGGTCCCTACTGGGGTACCTAGCCAGCCTGGGTGAGGGGCTGATGGCTATTTGCAGGCTGGCCAAGCTCCCAAGTGTGGATCCTCACCCCATTGGGGTGTGGCCAGCCTGGGTGATGGGCTGAGGGGTGCTTTCAGGCTTTCAGGCTGCCCACAGTCCCTTCAGGTTTTGGGTCCCTACTGGGGTATCTGGCCAGCCTGGGTGAGGGGCTGATGGCTGTTTGCAGGCTGGCCAAGCCCCCCAATGGCATTTCTCACCCCACTGGGGTGTGGCCAGCATGGGTGAGGGACTGATGGCTGTTTTCAGAATTTCAGGCTGCCCACAGCTCCCATTGACCCATTGTCCCAGCAAGGCTGGCTGGAAGTAGGTTTCTGGGGTTTGTTTATCTTCTATAATTGATACACTGTTCCTTTAAGCCAGGGCCTAGGCATTTAATGAAACCTCCTCTCTGCTTCAGCTCTGGCTTCTATAATGAAACAATGTTTAATTAGAAGTCAGGCCTGCCTGCTGTTTGCTTCAGCTCCTAGGATTGAAACAATGTTGCAAATATGTTGTTCCCTGGAGGGAGAGAAGGCCAGGCAGCCTGCCAACAGTTTCACTCCTGCTGCAACGGATGCTGCCTGTTTACTCAGCTCCCTGAGTGCCAGCCTCCATGTTGGCTGGGTTAATTTGCATACAGTCACTCTGATTGGCTGGTGGGCATGGCTTAGACATCCAGAAGAAACAGTTAATTTTAATATTACGCTTTTATTAGTTAGGATTTATTATGTAACTAGGGGCCTGGTGCACAAAAATTTGTGCACTCAGGAGGGTCCCTCAGCCCGGCCTGTGCCCTCTCGCAGTCTGGGACCCCTTGGGGGATGTCCACCTGCTGGCCTGGCCAGCCTGGGTGAGGAGCTGATGGCTGTTTGCCGGCTGGCCAAGCCCCCCAGTGGAGACCCACACCCCATGGGGGTGTGGCCAGCCTGGGTGAGGGTCTGAACCCCTTCAGGGTTCAGGTCCCTACTGGGTTGCCTGGCCAGCCTGGGTGAGGGGCCGAGGGCTATTAACAGGCTGGCCACAGCTCTCATTGACCCATGGTCCCAGTGAGGTGGCTGGAAACAGGTTTCTGGGGTTTATTTATCTTCTATAATTGAAACTTTGTTGCCTTGAGCAGAGGCCACAGCCAGCCTAGGCAGGCAGTTTCCTCCATCTCCTGTTTGCTCTAGCTCCGTGGCTGCCGGCCGTCCTCTTGGCTGGGTTAATTTGCATACAGTCATTCTGATTGACTGCTGGGCATGACTTGGCTGGTGGGCATGGCTTACGTGTAATGGAGTGAGGGTTAATTTGCATATTACTCTCTTATTAGACTAGATATTATTAACATTACAAATGTATTATGTCTTTCCGCTCACCTCCTACATTTCAAGGGCCAGTTATGGCCTATAGGCAGGTGATATATGTACTGTCAATTGCATCTCTAACGCTCCTTTTCCCAATGGGTTTTATTGTTTTCTTTTTGGATTTAGTAATAATAAACCATCCAGCAAAATATTAGTATTGACTCAAGCCTGTATGCAAGAAACCATAGTTCTGGGATTATAACTGCTATTGTCCATTTGCACAAATTCAATAATACCATTAATTGTTGAACATGACCCAGTGCTGAAGTTCAGCTCTCAGAGTCCTATTTAGGTGGGATGTGGTTTAGGCAACCGGAGTACACTTATGTGAAGTCATTTCAGTCATGTGACAATCTTCCTATGAGCCATTGTATGATTATAGGCATCCTTTTTAGTGACATTAGCTAAAGAGTTTGTATTATTTAAAATTCACCTTAGAAGATCTGGGAATAGTTGAGCTGATTGGAAAAGGCATTGGGCACCTCAAGTTCAATGTAAATTATCAATGTGATTTAGACAAATTAAAGATCTCTTTAACTCCTGGTGCTTAATTTGAAAAGCATCAGACTAATACAATAGGTCACACTTAAATGATTCCCTCTTTAAGAATGAAACTGTCTTTGCACCATGCATTGGTGGCAGAAGATAATAAAATGCAGTTCCTCTAACCGAATCTTTCTTAAGGGAACTGACCAGGTAAAAGAATGGAGTTACTGTGCATGAAAAAAGGAAAATACAAAAATAATTTGACCTGCTAAAAGAATCAATTTTTCTGTGTACTGGAGCAAGACGCTAACCAGCATGACAGTGAGCCCTTGCGCTTTTGAAACACTCTATAAAGGCTTTGCTTCTGCATGGAAAGCATCTAAGGACCCAATTTCAAGGTGGGGGTGACTCCAGCAGCCTACGTCTGAATTCACAAAGAGTTTCAGATAGGTTATGTCTCTAACTACTGAGGCTTGGGATTAGTTACAAGATTGTATGTGTGAGAGAAGAGGGATTACTAGGATATCAAGGATTTAACCCCTAGAGAAAGAATATTACATCTGAGGCTGCCAACCATCGCCAAACAGTTCCCTGTTGCTCAACTTCCATATTTTGAAAATGTGGGACCTTTTGTTAGCCTTCGCATAGAAAGGGCAGAGGACTACATGGGGTTAAAACAATTGATTTCATCTGAATCAGGTGGCATTTCACTTGAATAAGGTGGTAGTGGATAGGGATGGAGTTTGGAAGGGGCTTCATTTTTGTAGTGAGGTTGCCTGAAAAGCTGTCATATTCTTTGATGAATAAGCCATTTAAATTCTTCATAAACTTAAAATTAGTTCATTCCAGCAAATAAATTATAGTTAAAGTTTGCATTGACATTGTTCTTTATATCCATTTTCTTACTCTGTGTTCATAACAACCCCCTAAGCAGGGGTAGGTATTCCCAATCAACAGATGGATGAGCTAAGGTTCAGAGAGTAAGTGACAAAGCCAAGTTCACACATATTAGTTAGTGGAAAAGTGTGGATTTGAACACAGGTCTATCCAATTCCAGATGATTTTATGATGCTCTAAGCCAATGGTTCTCAACCTTCTGGCCCTTTAAATCAGTTCCTCATGTTGTGACCCAATCATAAAATTATTTTCGTTGCTACTTCGTAACTGTAATGTTGCTACTGTTATGAATCATAATAAAAATATCTGATATGCAGGATGGTCTTAGGCGACCCCTGTGAAAGGGTTGTTCGACCGCCAAAGGGGTCTCGACCCCCAGGTTGAGAACTGCTGCAGGTCTAAGCTATTATGCAATCATCTTGATTCCCTCTGGTCTTATTTGCCCCCTGGTGAGCTGAGGACCCCCCGCCCCCAGAATGAGTGGGGAGAAGCCCTCAGTTGTTTCTCAAGGGAGAAGATTTCATGTCACGATAGGATTTAATTTGAAGAGCTAAAGTGTGTTTTGAACTGTTAATTATAGATATACGTATGCAAAAGCAGAGTAAAATATTTTAAATTAGAATTACCAGACAACACTCTCAAAGGGTTCATCAGTCCCCCTGGCTCCTTGACAAGTATTGAGATTGGCTTTAATGGCAGAGTGTGAGGGAAACCAGGTAATGTGACAATGCTGGCTGACAAAGTAAACCATGTGAGCAAAACAGAAAAACTGCTAGAAGCACAAAGCAACTGAGGCAACTGAAAAAGTACCTGTGTGTTGGTTCTGGTGTTTGATTCCTCCTCCTCACCTACAAGTCTGCTCTCTGGGCGATGTTCTCGCGTTTCCCATCCCTGAATGAAATATCCTGGCAAGGTGGCTCAGTCCCCTTTTCCTCCATCTGATTAGCTAGACTCCATCTGAAACATAAATTCATATATTCCTACCAAGGATACCTGAAATCTAACAGGTTCAAATGGACCCAAAGTCACCTTGCAAAAAAAGGGAAGTATACAAAGCATATGTTTATTTAAAATCTTTCACATAAGGGCCGACTGCCAGAAATAGAGAAATCAAGAATCAAAGTGAGTGTGATTGAGCCCAGCACTTTAATGTAACATTTGTTATGAAAAGTGCAGATTATCATGACAAAAGTCTAGACAGTGATAATGACCTTTTTCCTAACTGTTGCAAAAAGAAAAAAAGAAAAAGAAAGGGGGAAGAAATAAAGGAGGGAAGGAAGGAAAGACGAAAGGAAGGGAGGGAGGGAGGGAGGGAGGGAGGGAGGGAGGGAGGGAAGGGAAAGAAAAAAATGATCTCAATACATGGGTGCCATGAGCCATGTACTTTCAGCCGGTTTGTACAAAATATGCACTGGGTTAAATCTAGGTTGTCAGCTAAAGTCGTTGTATTACAATACATTCAAATGCCTACAGAATTTGTAAGCTTCACGGCAGAATCTTGGAGGGAGAAGGAAATTAACCAAAGTTGTTATTGTCATTTATACTAAGTCAAATGTTAGAGACTAGCACAAATCTCTGAAAATAGACTGGATTTGCTTAAAAGCAAATGGTTTTTGTTAGGGGTTTATTTTTCTTGTGTCAAAAATATGGAATTACACTGTAAAAGGAAGTGGTAAAACCTACATCACTCAGAGCCCTGGGGATGTAGCCACGTGTTCCCACATGCTCAACAGCTATTGAAAGTGTGATTCTCATTTTACCTGTTAATCCAATACTTGGAAGTATTCAGCAAGGAGCTTAGCCTTCTCCTCAGTTTGATTTCTGAGCAATTGCAGAAAACACATTTCTACTGGGGGAAAGAGTGGGGCACAACACCATCTCAGACGTTTACAATTCTAGAATTTGTTTTATGACCAACAGTGTATTATGTGGGTCATCCATTATCAGAATGAAGCATCAGTCTGATTAATATACAGTGTCTGACTTAAGGTTTCTCTGAAGGGAATTCACGAAATTCTTAATTAATGTATATGTTTCATCTATATACATTTTTGAGAGGCTCTTTGATACATGGTAATAATGAAAAAAAATATTTCTAGCTGAAATGTGTAAATAATGGGGAGAGTTCTGAGAATTGAGAGCAAAGCACCTTTGGCCTGAACTTTTCCAGATAACATTCAACTCTGTCATCACCCTCTGCTCTAAGCTCACACAGTTTTAAATGTGGGCTCTTGAATGGAAGATGAGGAACATGTACATTTTTATTGCAGCATAAACAATCTCAAAATGAAGTTGATCTTTAATGTTTAATGGTACTCTTTTAAAAGTTTGTACCTATTAGAATTGTTGCATATTTAAATATAAAATATGGTATTAATTATTTCTGAGTATAAGAAGAGCAAGAACATTGAGCTACTATATTAAGCCACTTTTAACAATGTGTGTGTCTATATGTATAGATGTGTACATGTGTGTATATATATATATATATATATATATATATAGTTTTTAAAGCAGAGAAATTGATGTCCTCTGAAATCTGTATACTGTAAAAAGTTATTGACTTCAAAGATCACATTGTCCTGTACTTGCTGATTTCCTGGGTCCAGAATTTCAGGGTTAAGTGGAGCAAACGATCATTTTACCTGGTGAGATGGAGGTGCCAGTAAGACAGCGTTGTCCTGTCTCTTATAGGACTTCTTCTGACTTGAAAGATAACTTCAAGGTCTATTGAGAGATAGCAATGGTATTATCCTATATAATAAAAGCCTAATATGCAAATTGACCAAACAGAAAACTGGTTGGCAGGGGGCGGGCTGGCGAGCAGGCAGCGCCAGGCCAGCCAAGGAGGGTGCCAGCAGGCAGAGGGAAGGGACATTAATTGGGGGGGTGGCAACCAGCAGCAGAGAGGTAATCGGGGGCCAGCACCGTCCTCTGACTGGCCCACCGGTCACCTCCCACAGAGGGAGGCCAGATTGCAGCTTAGGCCCACTCCCAGGCTGTGAGAGGGTGCAGGCCATATTGAGGACCCCCCCAACCCCCCTTCCAGTGCATGAATTTTTGTGCACTAGGACTCTAGTTAATAATAAAAGTCACCCTGACCGGTTTGGCTCAGTGGATAGAGCGTCAGCCTGCGGACTCAAGGGTCCCAGGTTCGATTCCAGTCAAGGGCATGTACTTGGTTGCGGGCACATCCCCAGTGGGGAGTGAGCAGGAGGCAGCTGATGGATGTTTCTCTCTCTTCGACGTTTCTAACTCTTTATCCCTCTCCCTTCCTCTCTGTAAAAATTCAATAAAATATATTTTAAAAAAGTCATTAATTATGCTTTACATGATGTATTGCTCAGAATTTCTGTGGGCTTGCATTATCTAATTTCTGAATTCAAGAGGCAGCAGTGTGCCCTAAACTGTCTACCTAGTGGCAAAACTAAACCAAAAAGAAAAAAATAACCTGCCAATGTCTTGACTCAAACAAACCACCTTAACTGAATTATGGGTTTCTTCTGGTGCTGTGAAGCAATGGTGAGTGGATGGCACCTTTTGCATATCATTTACTTAAGAGAGAAAATGAAGATGGTTATTTCTGCTTATTTGGGGTCTTTGTCATGGAAATATGCTATAAAAATAGGCCCTACCCACTTGGGGCCAATCTTCCCAAGTGAATGTGCTGGGCACACTGTTGATTCAGGCTGAAGCATTCACTCAGCTTAGTGATTATCTGTATTAGCTCAGTGGATAATGATTTTGATACTTCATAACACTCATTATGGCATTAGTGGTTTCATATTAATAAGATATTAGTTTTGTTATTCGGGGAATCTAATATGTGAAAATTTAAAAAAATGTATCAATGTTAAAGTCTTTGTTACCCATCAGGGTTTTTGTTTGTTTGTTAATATCAAAATGCCTTTCCTTATTGAAACAGCTATTTGAGCTTTCCATGATTCCACCTCACTCTCCTTAGTGTTAATATATCTTGTTCTTTGACAATTTGACCCCTTGTGACAGTCATGCTTTGCATTTGGCTATTGTTGAACCAGCGGAAAATGTTAGATTATCTTGTTTTTAATTTTTTACTTTGTTCTGAAATACAAAATGATCTGATCTTAATGCATATCTTTCATTCTATGCAGATTCATTATAAAATGTGCTGTAGCTCAAAAAGTGAAATTTCAGTGATAATTATATTTGGGACCCAGTGGCTTTCAAAGGTTATGAATTAACAGAAAGTCCTTTAATATAACATCACCCATCTTGTTCTCATGATGAAGCATGAAAATTGACACAGGAGAGTGCTGTGTCAGGCTTTATAAAAGGTCAGTAATGTGGATGAGGACTTTTACTGTAAAGATGGGAATATTGCCTGAGGAGAGGTCTTCCTTTAAAATCATAATGTTTTCCAAGGATTTTTAGACCTTTGGATTTAATCCCAAAACAAGAAAATACTAACTTTGTTTAAAATTTTGGTGAAAACTATAATATATGTAGCTTAAGTAAGAGGAAACTCTAATAATTAGGTTAAGATGTCTGATACACAATTATAAATAAAAACAGAACTGATTCATTCATTCAACAAATATCTGTTGAGGGCTTTCTCTATGTCTGGTACTGGGCTAAAAGTTAGGGGTTGGAAAACAGTTTCTTCCCTGAGGAGATGCTTATTCCTATAGTTACTTGTCATATCTCACAAGTGTAGACCTATTTTTTCAGTATAAATCATAATTGCAGATTTTAGGATACACTATCATCCTACAATGAACACACACACAAAAGAATTTGGATGGTAGAAAGTCTGATGCAGAAAACAATATTGTTAATAATACTTTTGAATTATGAAGGTGTGTGGAGGATATACTAGAGCAATTCTTTCTCATCAAGTTGGAAAGTGAAGAATTGGATGCTTCCAGAAACATTTTTGGAAACGCATTTATGGTTTCATAAAACTAATTTTAGTTATTTTGATTTCCCTCCCCAATTTCTTATTTTATCTTCTTCTCCCAATAACAATGAAAAAAATATACTCTCAGGGGAAATTAGATTCTGTTATAAGTGACTCATGATGGAGCCTTAAGGGACTTACAAAAAAGATTTATTTTTTCAGTGCTTTATTTATGTATTTATTTTTGGCAACTAAACCGAAAACTTTGAAAATGCAGAGTGAGCAACAAATTCAAACTATGAGAGCTGAAGGGAATGCCACCAACTCAGAAATTATGGTTTTTAATTTCTTGTAAATTGGGGAAATACAGATTTTCAGGAGACTTTAATTTATTATAAGTGACAAAAACCACTGTTGGTGGTATTTCACAGAAGAATATAAAGTAGATTTTTATAAATCTTGAACTTTTGTGGAAAGCAATGGCTTAAATTTTAATTTTAACTATAGGACTTTTGGAAACAAGGAATGGGCTAAGAAGACTCCAGTAAGAATTACCCATGTCATGGAAACTTCAAAAAAGGAGTATGGATTCTAAATTTATCAAGATAGTTCTTGATATTATATTAAATGCACCTCAGAGATCATACTAAAGCACACAAAATAAAGAAAAAGGTGGGCATTCAATGTTTTCTGTAACATTTTTGCTGGTTTTCTGAGTCTAGTCACTGAAGACATTATAAAGATCATACTGATTCAAGAGCATACAAGAGCATTGCTATACCCCAAGGTAAGCCCAGAATGAATACAATTCACTTCTTTTGCAAGTTTCAAGTTACACATATCAGACGTTGACTTCTGGACCTTTTACCACGAGACACAAGTGATCTTTGAGATGAGCTGATGCCACTCAGTACTTCAAAGAGTACTGGACAGTTTCTCAGAATCCCCGAAAAGAGCCAGCCTAGTAACACCAACAAAAGTGCACCGTATCCCCCAGCATCCAGGGGGCCAGACAACAAGATTTGACATTTCTGTGTGACACGGAGATCGTAGCTCGGCTTCATTTCTAGTTGTAATTTAACCTCTAATTTTGTTTATTTTTTTCTAGATGTTAGTGTGAATCTGCAGGCAAAGAACAGGGCATACATATTTGAGCAATATTAATGCTATTTATTTATTTATTTATTTATTTATTTATTTATTTATTTATTGGTTAATCTTCATCCAAGGATATTTTTCCATTGATCTTTTAGAGAGAGTGGGAGAGAGAAAGTCAGAGAGAAACATCAATGTGAGAGAAACACACCAATCGGTTGCTTCCTGCACAAGCCCTGACCAGGGCCTGGGCCAGAGAGGAGCCTGCAACCAAGGTACCCTTGGCACCCTTGACCAGCATTGAACCAAGAACCCTTCAGTCCACAGGCCAAAGCTCTATCCACTGAGTCAAACTGACTAGGGCAATATTAACTTTTTTTTGTGATCTCAAAAATTTTACACATCCACACACACACACACACACACACACACTAATACCCAACAATCCCTGCCACCTGGAAGTCTTCCAAAGTGTCTCTCTTATCGTCAAAGTAAATGGCAAGTTTGAAGAATACCACCCTTTTACTACCAACGTGACAAAGCCCATCTTTGCAAATATGACAGGCTCTCATTTATTAAATACAGGGTGACATAATGCTAAATTCAAAACTCTACATTAGTGCCAAATCATCCCTTTCCTAAAATTATTATGCCCAAACCTCAGAATAAATATGTGGAGATTCGTATAGTTTCCCGTTTTTGAAAGAAGCAAAAACATCCAAGGGGCAATTTGTGTGACATATGCATGAACAAACATTCTCTTATTCCCTAGTAGTTATTTTTCAAATAAGTCTTCCACATTCGGTGTAATAAACATATGTAAGAGTAAATTCTAAAACCTAAAAATTAGGTTGCCCTTTGCTACTGGAAATCAGTGATGATAATGTGGGAATTATGCCACAAGAATGTACTGTTCCAGTGAGCAACACTGGCTGTCGGATTCTGATCTAGTTGCAACCAGAGCTCAATAGCTTGGAAAATAGCAAACCAGTAATTGTATGAATCCAATCAGGGAGTGAAATCACAGAATATTTCAGTAAGTAAGAAAATGGAGTTGTAAATATCAGCCTTGTTTATTTCCCATTACCACAGCTGGAGGCAAGAAAAGAACATGGTTTAGAATAATACAGTCAGGTAGGAATTATCACATACAATGAGGTTGAAAATTCTAGAGAAAAATTGGAAAAAGAAAGCACAGCACCTTCATGAAACATACTTGGGTGTGGCTACCCTGTCCCACAGCCCCATTTAAAATCACCTCTCATTTAAGACAAAATTATTTTGAAGCTTATAGTTAGTAGCAACCTTCCCTTTTTGCCAAGAGTAAATTATCAGAATATTTCTGTGAGCCAGTATTGTGGCTTTTTCAAAATATATTTTTTATTGATTTCGGAGAGGAAGGGAGAGGAAGATAGAAACATCAATGATGAGAGAGAATCATTGATCAGCTGCCTCCTCTATGCCACATACTAGAGATCTAGCCTGCAACCGAGTATGTGCCTTGATCGGGAATTGAACCATGACCTCCCGGTTCATAGGTGGAGGACCCACCTCTGAGCCACGTGGCTGGGCCAAATATTGTTTTTGTTTTTTTAAGAGGGATATCTTTTCCACATTACATGGCTCAATGATACTTTTTCAGAACACTTTAATGGCTGGATTGTTATGAACAAACAATAGCGGATACTAGGAGAACTACTTTTATTTTATTTTTTCTTACTTTTATTTCCCCCCATTTTTTTTTATTACATAAAGTATTACAAAGATTAGTACATATATCTCTTTTTCCCCCTGCCCTTCCCCCAGCCTCCCCTACCCGCCAGTGTTCATTGGTTATGCTTAAATGTATGCATAAAAGTCCTTTGGTTGATCTGTTACTACCCCCCCCTCCCCCCCGCTACCCCGCAAGCCTCCCTGTCCTTGTTGCTGTAATTTGACAGTCTGTTTGATGCTGTTCTGCCTCTGTATCTATTTTTGTTCACCAGTTTATAATGGTTATTATTGTCCATAGATGAGTGAGAACATGTGGTATTTTTCTTTCATTGACTGGCTTATTTCACTTAGCATTATGTTCTCCAGTTCCATCCATGCTGCTGCAAATTATAAGAGCTCCTTCCTTTTACAGCAGCATAGTATTCCATTGTGTAGATGTACCACTGTTTTCTAATCCATTCATCTGCTGATGGGCACTTAGGCTGTTTCCAAATTTTAGCTATGGTGAATTGTGCTGCTATGAACATAGGGGTGCATATATCCTTTCTGATTGGTGTTTCTGGTTTCTTAGGATATATTCCCAGAAGTGGGATCACTGGGTCAAAAGTGAGTTCCATTTTTAATTTTTTGAGGAAACTCCATACTGGAGAACTACTTTTATATTACTCTGCAACAATCCTGGAAAATAATTTGTGTATCAAGTCCATTACGTGTGCGCCATTCACAAATGCTGAGTGAGGTCGCCTGCAGCAGTAGGTGTGCTGGCTAAACTTTGGAAGGAGAGCTCTCTGTGAGGGTCCCCTCTGGGCCTTCTCCATTGACCATCTCTCCACATACACATGGGGCCTGTGAACTTCACCTTCCCATGAACCTCCCTGAGAAGCCTGTTTCTCATATCTTCCTCTTTCGTATTTCTCCCACCGAAATAATTCTCTCATTACCTTTGTGACTCTCAACACGTTGACTTCCTATACTTAGGAAAAACACTCAACTTCCACCTTCCTATAAATAATGACAATTAGAAGCTCATTCCTAAGATGAAGCTTTACAATTTTATTCTGGCACCGAGTGTTTACCTTTTACTAACAATAAAGCAGTAAGGACACCAATAAGAGGAATAGCAGAGTCATGGAAAGATGACATTAGGACATTTGACATAGAGTCCAATTGCATCTTATGAAAAGCTTAGCAAGAGTCCACAAAGTTACTTTGCATACACCAGGTTTCCAGGCATCATCCAGTTGCTGCAGTAAAGACTAGGAATCTCAGAAAAGAGTGGAAACGTCCAAAGGGCAGTTGGTTCATGTTTGATTACAGCCTTTGTATACCAGAGGATATGATTTGTCTCACTAATTACATAGAATGCAGTAAGTTAAATTAAAAGTAAGTAAGAAAGAATGAAATAAAACAGAGATATGAACATGTCAAAAACACCAAATAGAAGTCAGGCCAGGATACAAATATGTTCCGAGTAGATCTCTATACTTGCTAAGGTTGGGGTGTATTAGTCAAGGGTGGGATATATTGTCCAGAGAAAAGAAATAGTATATATAACTTATTCATTTTTAAGGAATTGGCTCACATGACTATGGAGACTGGCAATTCCAAAATCTGCAGGGTGGGCCAGGAGGCTGGAGACCCAGGGGAGAGCTGATATTGCAGTCCAAGCCCAGCAGTCTTCCCTCAGTTTATCCCATTGCTGTCCCCTTCCATACAAGGAGGCAGTGTTTCTGCTGGTATAGCTCATCTCTGCTCCTGGCTTCTGCTGGGATGGCTGTTTGGATCCACCCTTAGTCTCTTTATGGAGTGATTGTCCAGTAACATCCTTGGTGTTGTCTCCAAAACATGCTTTCCTAGTTTTTTGTTTGTTTGCTTTTTCAATATAGATAGGTTAACCTTCTAATTCTTCAAGTTCTGGTTCCTTTTTGCTTATCAATTCCTTAAATCTATTTCTCTCCTTTTGCATTTTCCTATAAGCAATTATGAGATCTCAGGCTTCCTTCAATATTTTGCTTAGCCATCTCCTTGGCTAAATATCCAAGTTCGTCACTCATAAATGTTGCCTTCCACAATGCAGCAGACTGCAATTCAACCAAGTTCTTTGCACTCTATCAAGAGATCTTCTTTCTGCCAGGGTCCAATGATATGTTCCTCATTTCTGTCTGGGACCTCACCACAATCATCATTAATGTCCATTGGCTAACAGTAATCTCTTGAAGGCAATCTTGGCTTTTTATAACATGTACCTCACAACTCTTCTAGCTTCTACCCATTATCCCGTTCTAAAGACACTTCCACATTTTTATTTTTACTCTTGTATTATTAAATCTTTTCTAAATTTATTTTTAATTATAGTTGACATAAAATATTTTATTAGTTTCAGGTATACAACATAGCACTTCAATATTTATATACCTTACAAAGTGCTCACCACAATAAATCTAGCAAACCATCTGTCACCATACACAGGTAATATGATATTATTGACTCTATTACCTATGCTGTACATTATATCCCCATGACTTATAAGTGGCAGTTTGTGCTTAATCCCCTTCCCCTTTTCTGCCCATTCCCTCCTCCCCTTCCTTTCCCAACCATCAGCTTGTTCTCTGTTTATGTGGAATGAAAAACAAAGCAAAGTAACGGAAACAAACTCACTTCCACATTTTTAGGCATTTGTTACAACAGTGCCTCACTAACACCAAAACTAGTATTTGCTAGAGCTGCCATAACAAAATACTACAAACGGAGTTACTCAAACAACATAAATTTATTTTCTTAACAGCTCTAGAGGCTGTAAGTCCAAGGTCAAGGTGCCAGCCAAGTTGTTTCCTCTGGGACCTTTTTCTTTGGCTTGCAGATGGCATCCTTTTGCTGCCTCTTCATGTGCCTTTTCTCTGTGCACATGCATCCTGGTGTCTCTCCCTATATCCTAATCTCCTCTTCTTGTATAGACACCAGTCAGATTAGATTAGAGCTCATCCCAATGGCCTTATTTTAATTTAATTACTTCTCTGGACACCATCTAGCCACATTCTGAGGCACGGGCAATTGGGCTTCAACATATGAATCTTGGAAGATCACAATTTAGCCCATAAAGTGGAGATTGGGAGAATATTGTTTTTTTTGTGTGTGTGTTTTCAGGAGTTTTATTTTGGTGGCTTTTTTGTTGTTGTTGTTTTGTTTTATATTTTTATTTATCTGTGTGTTTTTTTCTCCCCCCCTTTATTGATTAAGATATTACAAATGTGATCTTATCCCCCCAATGTCCTCTCATCCCCCTACTCTTGCCATCACCCTCACCCTCACCTCCTGTTGTCCACATCCATCGCTTATGCTTATATGCATACATACAAGTCCTTTGTTGATCTCTCCCACTTATGAAAAGGTTGATCTCTCCCACTCACCCCATCCTTTCCTACCTTGCCTCTGAGTTTTGAGCATCTGATTGATGCTTCTCTGTCTTTACATCAGTTTTTGTTTATCAGTTTATGTTGTTCATTATAATCCACAAATGAGTGAGAGCATATATTTATCTTTGTCTGACTGACTTATTTCACTTAGCATAATGTTCTCCAGCTCCAACCATGCTGTTGCAAATGATAAGAACTCCTTCCTTTTACAGCCGCATAGTATTCTATTGTGTAGATATACCACAGTTTTTTAATCCATTTATCTGCTGATGGGTACTTAGACTGATTCCAAATTTAGCTATGGTAAATTGTGCTGCTATGAACATAGGGGTGCATATATCCTTTCTGATTGGAGTTTCTGGTTTCTTAGGATATATTCCAAGAAGTGGGATCACTGGGTCAAATGGAAGTTCCATTTTTAGTTTTTTGAGGAAATTCCATACTGTTCTCCACAGTGGCTGCACCAGCCTGCATTCCCACCAGCAGTGGACGAGGGTTTCCTTTTCTCTGCATACTCACGAGCATTTGTCATTTGTTGATTTGTTGATGATAGCCATTCTGACAGGTGTGAGATGATACCTCATTGTTGTTTTGGTTTGCATCTCTCGGATGATTAGTGACTTTGAGCATGTTTTCATATGTCTCTCAGCCTTATTTATGTCCTCTTTCGAAAAGTGTCTATTTAGGTCCTTTGCCCATTTTTTGATTGGGTTGTTTATCTTCCTTTTATTAAGTTGTATGAGTTCCCTGTAAATGTTGGAGAGTAAACCCTTATCAGAGATATCATTGGTAAATATGTTCTTCTATGCAGTGGGTTTTCTTGTTGTTTTGCTGATGGTTTTTTTTGCTGTGCAGAAGCTTTTTATTTTGATACTAGGGGCCCGGTGCACAAAAATTTGTGCACTCGGGAGGTCTATCAGCCCGATCTGTGCCCTCTCGTAGTCTGGGACCCCTCTGGGGATGTCCACCTGCTGGTGTGCCTGGTCAGCCTGGGTGAGGGGCTGATGGCTGTTTGCAGGCTGGCCAAGCCTCCCAGTGTGGAACCTTACCCCATTTGGGTGTGGCCAGCCTGAGTGATGGGCTGAGGGCCGTCTTCAGGCTGCCCACAGTCCCTTCAGGTTTTGGGTTTCTACTGGAGTACCTGGTCAGCCTGGGTGAGGGGCTGGTGGCTGTTTGTAGGCTGGCCAAGCCCCCCAGTAACGCCCCTCACCCCACTGGGGCGTGGCCAGCATGGGTGATGGGCTCAGGGGCGCTTTCAGGCTGCCCACAGCTCCCATTGACCCAATGTCCCAGCAAGGCTGGCTGGACGCAGGTTCTGTGGTTTGTTTATCTTCTATAATTGATATATTATTCCTTTAAGCTGGGGCTAGTAACGAAACTTCCTCTCTGCTTCAGCTCTGCTTCTATAATGAAACAATGTTTAATTAGAAGTTAGGCCCGGCCTGCTGTTTACTTCAGCTCCTAAGACTGAGACATTTGTTGCAAATATGATATTCCCTGGAGCAGAGAGAAGCCCAGGTGACTCGCAAACAGTTTCACTCCTACTGCAATGGAAGCTGCCGTTTACTCAAGTCTGTGTCGACCTCCATGTTGGCTGGGTTAATTTGCATACAGTCACTCTGATTGGCTGGTGGGCATGGCTTAGGCATCCTGAAGAAATGGTTAATTTTAATATTATGCTTTTATTAGTTAGGATAGTCCCATTTGTTTATTTCCCCTTTAGTTTCCATTGTCCTAGGAGCTGTGTCAGTGAAAAAATTCTTTTGGCATATGTCTGAGATTTTGCTACCTGTGGATTCCTCTAGTATTTTTATGGTTTCCCATCTTACGTTTAAGTTCAGAATATTTTATCTAAGTAAGTTTTCTTGCCACTGAAATGAATAGGAAAAGCTGATCGATTGCACAATTTCATGTGTCCATGAGACAAAAAGAGAACAATCCCTGAGAAGAGCACAACTCTTCCTGTTTTTAAGACTTGGCAGACTTGACTGTGAATAAGCAATCTGAAGGGCTGCCTCAGTGGACAGAGGAGGGGAGCAAACTGGGGTAATATTTCTAAGGATATCGGTTTGCAGCAAAGCTCTCCAAGAATCACTATGGTGTCTGGATGTGTTCAGAAAACTTGAGGCAGAGAAAAGTGGAATTTTAATGATATGCAGATGTGTTAGTAGTCTAGCTACTGTCCTCTGAGAAGAAATAATGGCTCAGAGACACAGGTAAAGAAATGGGTCTCTGTGAGAGGGATGCTGAGGAGACTTCCCCAGGGGAGCAGCACCTCTCCTTTTAGGAGAGGGGCCAGATTTTAAAAAGCAGGGGCTTCTCAAGGATGAGTGGGGAATCTTGAAGGCACTGATTGAAACCAGAAGTTCAGCTCAGAGAGCTGAGTGAAATGACCAAATAAGAAAATTTTGCAGATAGAGTTGAGGGCAGGCAATTGAGATGATGTTTCAGAACACTGGGTGGGCAAGCAAGTGTGGCCTGAAGCTGAAAGTAAAACCATCTACCCAAGGAAATGGTGAGAGAGAGAGAGCGAGAGAGAGAGAGCTGGCTGATTATATTTGGAATCATCCTTCAAAAAGCAGAGTTCAGAAAATTAGATGGCAAGCGACTGGGAGATTGATTAATACCTTGATCTGGAATTCCTAAACAAAATCACAGAATCCACAATAACAGAACATCGGGTTTAGCAATTTTGAGCATGCAGAATACACATTGGCTCACTTGAGTCTCACTAAAGTGTTTGAGCTCTGCTGAAAAGAGAATAGTCTCTTCAATTCACATTTGAGAAGACTGAGACTCAGAGGAGTTAAATGCCTTGGTCAAGATCATAACGTTGATGGTCGCAGGGGCCTCCATGCAGACTGCCTTCTAGGGCCACACCCAGTGCCACCTCCTCTGCACTCAGCTGTGGCTCTCTTGAATGGACTGTTGGCCGTATTGGGACTTCTATCAGAGCAGCACCTTACAGAGAGAGTGGATGTGGCTCTTGAAGAGAACCCAGTCTTTTACCATCTATCTTTTTTGATACTTGGTGGCAGGAGAAAGTAACCCAAAGTGAGTGGCAGTTGGAGAATGGCTTGAAGGTAACTGTCCACAGAGGCCTTGCTTCATCACAATGACGCTGGCAATCAATGGAACTAATACAATGAGTTTTTCTCTTTTTGGCCTGATAAAAGGCAGAGGCAAGGAAAAGCCATCTACTAGTGATTTAGATGTAAGGGTAAATTCCCCTCTTGCCTTAACAATAACAATAAAGTAGAAATGAATAGCTTTAGGGATATTTTAAATTCAGTGCTCTATTTTCAAATGGAACTCTTTCTTCAGGTCTCAGGTTTTGGCTCATTGTGACAAAAGTCCAGTGTCAAACAATAAGCAGACAGTATTAAAAGCGCAGATTTAAAAAATTTATTAGAATTTACGCAGATGAGTGGATTGAAAAACTGGTACATCTACACAATGGAATACTACGGTTAGAAAGAAGGAATTCTTACCATTTGCAACAGCATGGATGGAACTGGAGAGCATTATGCTAAGTGAAATAAGCCAGTTAGAGAAAGACAAATATCACATGATCTCACTCATTTGTGGAATATATTGAATGACATAAACTGATGAACAAAAACAGATCCAGAGGGGAAAAAAGCATTGATCAGACCGTCAAACCTCAGAGGGAACTTAGGGGAGGGTTGGGGGAGGGGAAAATAACAACCAAAGGACTTTTAAGCATCCATATAAGCCTAACCAATGGACACAGACACCAGGGGGCGGGGTGAGGGCATGAGTGGGGGTGGGGGAGGGGAATGGGGAGATGAGGACCCATATGTAATATCTTAATAAAGAGAGAGAGAGAAAATTAAAAAAGAAAAAAAAAGTAAACTCATAGATGCAGAGGGTAGAATGGTGGTTACCAGGGGCTAGGGGTGGGGTCTTGGGGAGATAGTAAGTGTACAAATTTGCAACCAGTAGATAAATAACTTTTGGAAAACTAATGCATAAACATAGTGATTATACTCAACAATACTATTTTATAAACTTCAAAGCTGTCAAGAGACTAGAGTTTAATTGTTCTCACTATGAAAAAGAATGATAATTTTCTGAGGTGATAGCTAACACTGCAATGACAATCACAATGCAATATATAAATGTATCAAATGTATACATTGCAAACCTAAAATGTCAATTATATCTCAATAAACAAGATTTATTTGGTAAAAAAATATATAGAATTTGCTTATTTAAACCCACAATCATAATTACCTTATATCTTTGGAGAAGAGAAAAAAGGCAGACTTTTAAAATATAAATTAATTTAGTCTACACTCAGATAACATTATTCACATTTAAAAGATATGTAGAGATAAGGAATAATAAAATCATCCAGAGTGTCAGACATAGAGTTTAGATTAATTTCATAGAATTAATCCCCTGGTTCTGCTATTCTTCTTAAAGTGGTGATCTTCACACATTCAATTGAGGTTTAACAAACTGGGAATAAAATTAAATATCTGCATGAGGAATACATCATTGTTATTTACATGAATGAAAATTACTACACTAATTTTAAACAAAATCCTAATGGCACTAAAAAAAGTAGAAATATGTAGGCTCTACTTCTATAGTTATGTTTTCTTTCACATTCTGTTACTAAGTCACATCAGAGTAAGTAGTCAGGGAGCTTAAGACCTTGTCCAAGCTGATTTTAGGAGCACTTCATATCTCCTGGCTTCTCATGTCTGGTTTATTAGTGAGTGTCTCAAAAAGAACCAGATGGCCCACTCAATCAGGGGAATTAAGGAACATGGAATGAAGGGAATATTCACAAAGGTGTGGACAGGATTTAGGATGACCCATAAAGGATGGTGAAGAATCTTGGGCTTAGGGGAGCTCTTATCACCCCCAAATATGAAAGGGCAAGCAGAGGGAACAAGTCCAGGACGCCACAGGAAGTTGTGGCTTTAGCAGTAGCCTGTACACATAACTTAGGCAGTCTTGGCAACAGGAAACACAACACTTTTATACTTAGTGCAATCTTTTAAAAAGGCATGCAAGTCAGATATATAAAATTCAACAGAATTAAATTTTATAGGAGGGTTTCCATTTTCAGAGAACTAAAAAAGAAATGTGTACATACATTTTGGTGTAATTTTTAGCATTTCACATATGGCTTTAATTTTATTCATTTCCTTCACAGTTGAGTGCCTCAACTCCTTTAAGAATCTAATGAAACCAAAGAGTCCCTCTCTTTGACATGCCTAATTATTTCCATCTCTTTATTATTTGAATTGCACTCATGAAATCCACACATCTTATCACTAGCATTAGCACTGTCACTTTTCCACTGATATCTAAATGAAATTGTAAGTGCAAAGTATAATAAAATCCTATATAATAAAAGCCTAATATGCTAAGTGTCCGACCGATCATTTGATCGCTCGACCAGTCACTATGATGCGCACTGACCACCAGGGGGCAGATGCTCCAACTGGTAGGTTACTCTTGTGGCCCCTCCCTGGCCCTGATGGCCCTAATCAGGACTGGGCGAGATGGGCCAGACATGCTCTGGAGCCCTCTGACGGTCCCTCCCTGTCCTGATCATGCTTAGGTGAGGTCCCTTGGCCTGGCCTGTGCCTGCTCACAATCTGGGACCCTCGGGGGGATGTCAGAAGGCTGGTTTCGGCCCCATCCCCACAGGCCAGGCCGAGGGACTCCACCGGTGCATGAATCCATGCACCAGTCCTCTAGTATTCAAATAACTGAATAAACCCTACCATACAACAATGTTAATGCTGCAGAACTCTGTTAGTTCTCTCTTAGTAGATAATACTACAACATAGAAATAGTCACCCACCACCTGAGGGACAAAAGTCCAGAGTAAACATGTATATGGTCAATGTATTTGATGGAAGACAGTAATTGTAGAAATGTCAGACATAGCAAAACTTGAGGACCACCAACATTTGTCACTTAGCATAATGCCCTTAAGATTCATCAGTACTAATGCAAATGGCAGAATATCTTTCTTCATGGCTGAAAAATATTTCATTGTATATATAAGCTATATCTTCTTTATCCATTGATAGACATGTAGTCATTTCCATACTGCGGCTCTTATGAATAACATTGCAGTGAACATAGGAGAGTGCAAATATTTTTATCAAGGTCCTGATTTCATTTCCTTTGGAAATATACCTAGAAGTAGAATTTTTTTTTTATTATATGATAGATATATTTTTTTGTTTTTTGAGGAACCTTCACACTATTTTCTATAATGGCTACACCAATTTATATTCCCACCAACAATATACAAAGGTGTTGTTGTTTTTTTCTCCATATCTTTACCAATACTTGGCTCTTATCTTTTTGATGATGGCCACTTTAACAGGTTTGCAGTGATATCTCATTATAGTCTTCATTTGCATTTTCCTGATGATTAGTGATATTGAGCATCTTTTCATGTACCTGTTACATTTGCGTGTCTTCTTTGAAGAAATGTCTATTCGTTTATCTATTCCTTAATTGGGTTGTTTTTTGTTATTGAGTTGTAAGAGTTCCTTACATATTTTGGATATTAAGCCCTTATTAGGTATACTAGAGGCTCGGTGCACGAAATTCGTGCACAGAGTGGGGGTGGTGGGTGGTGGTGGTGTCCCATAGACCAACCTGCACCATTGGGATCGGGCCTAAACGGGCAGTCGACGTCCCTTTCATAATCCAGGACTGCTGGCTCCTGACCTCTCAAATGCCGATTGCCCCTAACCACTCCCCTGGCAGCCTGATAAACGCCAAACTGGTCCTGTGCTGGCCTGGCCTGATTGACCCTAACTGCCTTCCCCATACCAGGATGGCAACCCCAACTGTTCTCCCCTGCAGGCCTGAGTCCCCCACAACTGCCCTCCCCAGCAGGCCTGGGTCCATCCCAACTGCCCTCACCTACAGGCCTGGGTACCCCCCAACTGTCTTCCCTTGCAAGCCTGGATCCCCACCAACAGCCCTCCTCTGCCAGTCTGGTTCTCCCAACTGCCCTCCCCTGCAGTCCTGAGTCCCTCACAACTGCTTTCCTCTGCAGGCCTGGTTCCCCCCCCCACACACACACAGCTGCCCTCCCCTGTAGGCCTGGGTCCATTCCAACTGCCCTCACCTACAGGCCTGGGTACCCCCCAACTGGCCTCCCCTGCAGGCCTGGATTGCCACCAACAGCCCTCCTCTGCCAGCCTGGCCACCCCAACTTTCCACCCAGGCACGCCTGGTCCCCC